>OZ023274.1:26118281-26254624 GCA_964007475.1 Hybos culiciformis
TTTACAAATTAAGTTTTAGTTTTTTTTTTATTTATTTATTATTTTATGTATACATATTCAATTGTACATACATCGTGTATAAGTATAAGAGAATTTTTATTTAAAAATTTCCTGGAAAAATCTCATAGCAAAGTAGTGCTGCATAAATGTGTAAAATATTTTTCTTAGACTTTTTCTCAATTTACATGAGAATTTTTTTTTTGTTTGAAATAATTTTATTAGAATTTATTTATTTATTCATCACGCGATTTATAAAATGATTGACTTAAATTTAAAAATATTTCACATGATGATTGAGTTGAGAGTCAACATTTTTGAAGTCAACAACGGTTCAAACGGTAAAACAAAGTGTGTCAAAATTTTCTTTACATGTATGAAAATGAAATTTAGATGTTATAGAAAAATATTTTAGACCTAAAATATTTTTACAAGTTTTTCGCTTATTTTGTCAATAAACATTTTCTGAGATGATAAAATATGATATTCCGTAAAAATGGTTATACGGTGTGTCCATGTTAATATACAATTCTTATTAATAAACCATTTTGTGCATGGGCTATTAAAAATAATAAACATTTTTTAATTGTATCCAAACAGACATTTCATATTTCAATATATCTGGTATTAAAATTAGTCTTTTGTCTATTTAATTTGACGATCTGGTTCGCAATAATTGACATTGAGTTGTACACAAATTTAATGACCCATTTTTATTTTATATACAGGTATATAATACGAGAAAATAGTTCTATATTATTTTGACTTAAATTATTTTTCAACTATTGATTATCTGTCAAATGCCTATTACATTTAAGGGAAATTACCTAAATCCATGAAAAAACAAGGTAATATAAATTATTTTTCAACTCTTATTTATGAAAAATGTCTAATATATTATTTTGCAACATTAGGTTCTTATATTATGTATAATATTCCACAACGAGCATTAATCAGAACTTTCCCACGTATTATTTTCAATTAATTGATTGCTTTCAATTTTCATATGAAAAAAATAAATTTTTTTAAATTAGTCTTTATCTTGATTACATTTTTTTCAACCAACTACATTGTTACAATTTTTTTTCTTATTTAAAGAAATATACATAACCGCCAACCGGGTCATTTGGAATTCTACATTCATTTGGATACATTGTATTTATACTTATAATGTTATATATAATTGCAATATTTTTTGCATAATGATTCTTAAAATTTATATATCTTTTTTTGTTTGTTATAATTTGTAGCTATGTGTAGTATATCTTGAGAATTAAAACTAAATTAGGTGATTATATGAAATAATAAATATTTATTATATGTTTATTATAATATTATATATATTTTTATTTTACACATAATGGAATTATATATAATATAAATTCTGTTTTATATAGTAGATAAATGCATACGTGATCTTTGATGCATTTTTTCCGGCAAAAGTTGAATACAGATACAGGTTCATTAAAAAATTAAGAAAAAAAATTACGAAAATGTAGTTTTTTTTTGTTATAAAATAACATAGGGAATTAGTTTTTTTGTTCAAAATCACATGATTCGTTATGAAAATTATTTATGCCGTTGATAAAATTTTTATTTTATGGAAATATAATTTATTGAAGTTTTTTGTTAAGTTTATAAGCGTATAAATATAAATACTATTGATATAGCAATAACTAATCAATGCAAATTTAAAGTATTAAGATTTTTTTTAAATTTAGAGTTTGCGACATTTTTATATTATATTTATTTTTATATTATATTTATAAAATATCTTTAACATTAATATCCTTTCTTTTTGAAAAAGTTATTTAGGTTAATACAATTATTGTAGGTATGTTTATAATTGATTAAAACTTAAATAATTATTTTTTTTACTTTTCAAGGAAAAGCTAACAGCGTAAAATTCCATATGGAAAAATTTAATATAATTGATTTACAAAAGAATTATAAAAAAATTATTTACATTAAGATAATATATTTTCAACAGAATATTAAAAATAAAACAAATAAGAAATTATTAAAATATTGATAATTGATCCACGCATAGAAATTATTATTTTTCCATAATCACCTTCTTCGGAATATTAAATATTGAATAGGTCAGTTATGATTCCCGGACAGTTGCTCGACATTTGACAATCTGACATTTGCTCACGGACATTTGCTAATCTGACGTTTGACCAGTTTTTTGGTTCAACAAAACTTATACACAGTTAAAAAAAAACCTTTTTTTTTTGAAAAAATTTACCTATAAAGTTGGAAATAATTTTTTTTCAATTTGGAACAGTGTGAAAAGGAACGGTGGACTCAAATATCGGATTGGCAAATGTCAGATTGTCAAATGTCATTTGGGCAACTGTCTGCCCCCCGTCCGTCAGTAATGATGAACTCAGTAGTTGAATTAATTAACCTAAATTATTTGTAGTAATTGATGTTGAAAACAGGATTTAAAAGCCGATTAACAAAAAAAAAAGAATATAACTATTTTTTAATGAAATGTTTCCTTAAAATGAAAAAAAAAAATTTTAATATTTATTACTTACATATGTCAAAATATGTACAACATTATGATCTTCCCGTGTATAATTTATAAACATTATGGTTTCTGTTGGTTTTGTGGTTTTTATTTCTATAAAATATTGTAATTTTATATAACATATAATATTTTATTATATTATGGTAGAAGAGGTTTTCTATTTTCCCAACTTACTATATCAACAATTCTACACATATATAATATAATAAATCTTAGGTTGAACAAATTTTTTTTTTTAAAATATTCTTCTTTTGTTCATATTATAATAAAAAAAAGATTGATTATCATCTTTTTTTTTTCATTTTATGTTTTTTAATATACCCCTTTGCGGTTTTATAATTGCTATTTAATTTAATATGCATTAACAATTCTGTTAATATTATAGCCTCTTTAACTGCTTATTAAATTATTACGTGCTTTAAATATATACATATGTAATGCATAAATAATAGTTACATATATTATGTGTAATAATTTATATATATGTACATAAACGAGCTTTGGTGAAAAACGAGATTTATTTCATTGCTAACTTTTTTCGTTTTTTTTATTTTAATTTAAAAGTATATTATGCTGCTGGTATGTTATCTTTCGTTTTCTGTTTTTATGTCTTGAACCACATTGGCTTCAATTAAAGAACAATTTTAACTTTAAAATTATAGTTTTATGTAGGTATATTAACTAAACGACTACTGTGTCGTTGTTTTTTATGCGGAATATAATTAAATTTTGCATGGGGGAGCAAATTGAAATGCCCAAAATAAAAATAAAATATTAAAAAATTTTAATTTTAAATTTAAATTTAAAAATAATAATAATAAAGCGATGTCGCTTTAAAAAGGATTTTTATAATAACACATTATAGGTACATAGTTATTAATATTATTATTGTTATGAAATTTTATTAATTTTACCATCAGAGAATTGGCAAAGAATATTAACTTGAATTCTAAAAGCGATTATTTTATATATTTTTACTGATAAAAGTATATTCGAAAATTATATCTTGATTATTAAAATGATAATTATTTAGCGCAATACTATACATAAAACTAACTAATATTATTTCAAGTTCCCGCGAATAATATATGTATTACGAACCAAAGAAAATTTTAGTACACTTTTTTGGGTTTTGTTAATTTGTTGTGAATAACTCATATTATTTCATGCAAATTATATTAACCTATCGTCGGTGAAAAAAAACTACAGATTTTGTTAGCGACCCATACATTTTGCAAATTTAAACAACAATGTATAAAATTTTGATTTCAAAATCTCGTGAGTTTGTAATTTTAGGGAGTAACCCCCATTAAATAATTTTTTTGCTATCATTTCTTTTTTTGTTTTGTGTTTTTTTTTCTCTTTTTTTACAAAAGTGCTAACTTCAATAAAATTTATAGTCTATTAACATGTAATTAACATAAAATTCATTGAAATTGTTGTTTGTTTAATATAAGAATTGAAATATATATATCTTTACCATCATGTCATGCCGGTATAATAAAACAGAAAAAAAAAGTTAATACATGCTATAAAATTAATGCCGGCCGCTGCCGATAGAAAAATATATAACACGCTATATATGTACGTGATTGAATTATTGGGGATAGTACGTATATTATGTGTAGGTACATATATAAAATATAGTTTCGGTTTGTAAAGGAAATGATGCAATATTATGTATATTTCATATACTATTATGAAAAAAAAAATGTTTTTTTTCTTTTATCTACTTTTAGCTGTGAGATGAAATTTCTCAGAAAATTTATTTTTTTTATTCCATGCTTTTTATTTATTTTTTTTTTTACCTTCTGAGAATAAATTAAGTTAAATGGAAAGTTTTAAAATTTTGTATAAGTTTTATTGGATTAAGCCAAAGTCTGCCAATATATTACATTGTATATTCAACATTATATTAATAGAATATAATAAATCATCTGAAATTAATATTCAAAAATTTATAGTTTGTAGGTAAGGTATACTTAATTAATTGTCTTCATATATTACTGACTAAAGGTGTTCCAGACCAGACTTTTTTTTTATTAAAAGTAGAAAAAAGTTATGTTTGGTTTGCCACAATAATGTTGATTGCAATCTCATATTATTTTACAAATTGACTATGTACTTTTTTGGTGAAAAAATTATCTAAGCTAAATACTTGTGATTGTGAACACACAAGATTTTTCATAACGAACTACTTCTTTGCTTAAAAATTTAATTTTGTAACATTTTTATGTACATATATCCAAAGTATTATTTGAGCTATCATAATTTGACAAAAATATATCCTTCGACGTAAATTTTAATTTAACTGAAAATTATGTTGTATAAATAAATGAATGAAGCCAGATCTTATGAAATTATGTGAAATTTCTACAAAAAAAAATAAAGATTATAAAAATTTGCCTTGAGAATTATATATATTTTTTTTTAATTCAAATAAAATAAGATAATTTTTAAATTGAAATAAAATGTGGTGTTGATGAATTATTAAATACATATTTATGTTATGTTTACGTGAGTACATAATAAATTCTTGATAACCATATGCATGGTCGTATTCACGTGCTTTATATCATAATCATATGTATATAAAATATAATATTTTTTATACATAAATTGTAGATAAAGCGGTTTCAATTTAATGTAAACTTATATACATGTACATTCAATTTTTTTTGTTTGCCAAAAGATATTTAAAATATATAGAATCAATATTATTTTAATATATATGCCTTGAGCAGCATATATAAAGGGCAATATGATTAATATATTAATTGATATGTATGTATATGTTTATCTGATTATATTAGTCATTCATTTATTACTTTTATTGCCAATATTTTTTCTTTTTTAATAAACCTTTGAAATATAAATTTGAATAAGAACGGAAATATTATACAATTCGAATTGTTCGATCGATTTTTAAAAAGTAATTAATTCTCATCGAATTCGACTACTAAACAATTCATCCTTCCATAGTTTTCGGGATTATTATAGACTCAATTTTTGAATAATAGTGAACGTTCAAAAAAATTTTGAAAATAAAATATTTTATAATAAAAATCTTGAATAACATTCTTTTTTCAATTCAACGAATATTTAATAAAATGCATTTTCATGCTCAATCTCTGCAGTTTTTTTGCGGCGAAAATATAAATCTTTTAATTCACAGCGCAACACCGCGCTATTATAATTAAATCAATCAGAAATAATTGGTTTTTTCCTTCTTAATTTAACATGGTACAATTTTATAATAAAATTTTTAATGGTTAACACATTATAATTAAGTAATTAACAGTATAATATAATATAATATTTTATTTTTATCAATAAAAAGACAAGAAAAACATATGTACATTTTTTTTATATTTCATATAATTAATTGATTATAATAAAGGCAAAGCAAAAAGATTAAACTTTCAAAAAAAGAAACTTTAATTAGTTTTTTTATTAAAGTAATTACGACTTAAGCTATAATTATAAAAGTTTAATGTGCAAATTTTTTTTTTTATTTTCTGTCTGCAATTCAAAATAAATATATAAAAACATAAAAAATATGAATATAGCGATAAGGATTACGGAAATGATTTAGTTCTTTTTTTCTTTTTTTTTTTTTTCAAAATAATAGTTTTACGATTCTTTTTTTCAATTCAAGAATCCTTAATTAAGAGAAACTTTCTTTTTCCGACGTAAAACATTAATTTTGAATTTGATAATTTATTGTATTATTTAAAGAGCTTTTTCATATATTTCTTTTAATTTGATTGGAGTTGGGATTTTTGTTATTTCAAAATTAAAAAAAAAATAATATAATAATTGTTGATTTTAAAGCATGATGCAAAAATCATTTTGGAGAAAAATTTTTTTTTCCCACTTTAAATATTTTTTTTGGGAGGTTTTCACATTTTCTTAAAATAAAATTATAATTTTTTTATTTTTCATTAAATAATAATTTTTAAAATAGTTGTCCACTTTATTTTTATTATTTTTTTTTCAAAGATCATTAAGTTCACAATTTTTATTAGATATATTATAAAAGTCTTTCAATAACATAATGTCAAATAGATAAAAAGAAAGTTAAAAATATCTAAAGAATTATCGGTTCAAAAAAAAAAAGTAACATTTTTTTTCATAACTTTATAACTATATACATTATACATTTTTTTAATTTTTTTTTTTATGTGTACAAACGGAAAATTCCAATAAAAATATTTTAAACTATATATACTATTTCATTCTAGTATTTATTTAATATACGAACTCGTACGAATTTTTTTTTTATGAATGAAAAATTACATTTGATGATTTATGCGGTTAAAATAGCATAAATTATAAATTTTCCATTCAAGAATATAATGAAAAAAAGAAACAAAATTTTTCCATTTATTATTCCACTGATTATATTGTACGCAGAATAGATCATGTGTTTAATTTAATCATTTATAATAAATAGTTAAGAAAAAATCATATAATTTTTCTTTTAAATTTAGTTTTTTTCCAGATTTTCAATTATATTTATTATACATTTATATAAATATAAATTAAGTAAAGTTTAATAAGAAAAAAATAATTTGAACTTTAACTTCTCTGCAATCGAAAATTTATAATATTATTTTAACTATAATTTTGTCGTCTACTTATGGAATTTCCCTCAATACTATTTGATTTTTGATTTTAGAATTTTTTATAAAATTAACTTACTTACTCATTATATTTTGTTTTTGTATGTTTCTAAAGATTTTTGTATGTAGTAATAGTAAAAACTTTTTTATAATAATAATATAGATGATATCACTTTCCTTAAACATTATCTTATTACATAAAATTAATAATTATTCACACTACACTATGCTTGTAAATCGATTTGATATTTATTTTGAAGTTAAACAAGTTGTTATAATTTATAATGTAGGTACCTACATAATATAGGTTGTTCTTCCGAAAGGGGCGTGAGATATGGGGATTACGTCATAACCTAACGACCACTAACGACAAATGGACTCGAATACATATGTCGTTATACCAGAAAATGCCATCTAGAGGACGAAAAGGCAATCGAATTTTGTTTTGAAAACTCGGTTTTTTGTAATTTTATCAAAAACAGTAAAGACGAAATCCTACGAAATCCTTTATTTTTTTTTTAAATGTAGATAATAAAATTTTAAAAATTTAAAAAAAATTTAAAAATCTTTGAGGACTTCGGAGTAAATTATGCTTTTATATCCTTTTTTGTCTATTGCACATTTTTACCTTATGTTTATGAAACGGCAAATGAAATCTATCCAAAACTCGATTTTTACAAACACAGTTACAAAGACAGTTGTGAGAACTTTTTTAAAAAAAGTTATTGGAACAACATCCTTCTGCAAAAGGAAATCAAGGATTTTGGAATTACCGCTATGGAGAAAATTTCAAAAAAACCGGATTTAAAAAAAAAGTTTAGTTGCATTTTTCGGACTAGATGGCATTTGCGGGTATAACGACATTTATATTCTGAGTCCACGTGTCCTAAAGTACCATTAGGTGATATCGTCTGCTCAGAAATGAAACAACGTATGATATTTATACGTCATTATTAGATAATAGCACCATTCGATTCCTCGTACTTGATTTTATAAGTACAACTATTTTGCAATATTCTTAATGTTGATTAAAATGTGTTTTTTAGATGAAAATTTTACGTTACTTGATATTTTTCCATACATTTTTTTTAATTTTCAAATCTTTAAATTCAATTACTCGAAACTACACTTTTCATTATACATCGTTTCATTTCTCAGCAGACGATATGATAATCCCTATTTCTGACGCCTTCCTTTCGGAAATATCCCCCCTATATATAATTATTCATATCCAATAAAAGTTATTTAAAGTTTTTTTCAGAATTGCCTGTGTTTTACGTACATAAAATTGATCTTCATCATAATCTGTATTACATACATGTGTGCAAATTATAGCAATGATTAATTTTTTGAGTTTAAAAAAAAAAAAATTTCTCAAGATGAATTTTGAGAAAAAATTATTTTTCAAAAAGCTACTTTTTGAAGTATTTAATGCCAAGCCCAAGCGGTAGAATTTTCTGAAACAAAACCAATAATTTTAGAACCTTTAATACTGCTGCTGCACTGCGATGAAAGAAAGTTTGAAAGATAAAAGAAATTTTCCTTAGAAATGCAAGAAACAGTTCAAAATTACCATTTTTTGCATTTTGAGTTCTCGTGTATTTAGCATTCTTCACTTTTTGATCTTTTTAAATTTAAATAGTTCAGTAGTTCGTATCTACTTTGTTAAAATTAATTTATTGGAGAAATTAATTATTCATATATTCAATATTAATAATATTAGTATATTCAATATTAATAACTATATTCAATATTAGTATATACAGGATAATATTTTCTATTTAAAAGAACAATTTTAGAAATTTGAGTTAATATGGAAAGAACATGTAAGGTAATTTTCTAACATCATATACGATGCGTCCATTTCTAGTTCCAGTTTTCGCATCCATAAAAGATTTTGTTGCATATACATCAAGCAAAGTCGCAAAATTTCTTTTTAGAACTATTTATGGCTAAGATCCTAAAAGTAATGGTCCAGAACTAAACATCGACTAGAAAAAAAAACAAATTATTTAATTTTGAATTTCGCTCAACAGAAGGCAGGCGCTTGCCATTCCGCAACCCTGATTGTTTTTTTTTATGTTACCTTAATTTAAAACATTGTTTATTATTTATCATTTTTATATTATAATAAAAAAATGTTGAACCTACTCAACATATTATTAGTAATTTACAATAGAAAAATAATGATATGAATTTATTTATGATATTACGCGTATCTTTTTTTTGATTGATAATATGATAATTTAGAGAGAAAAAAAAGTTTGATAAAAATACGAAAACAAAATAATTAAATGTTGAAATTATTTTTTATGTAATAACTTTTATCAATTACGACGCGACTCGTTATTAAATAAAATTAAAATATTTTTTAAAAAAAAAAAAAAAAATTATTCAAAAAAAAATGTTTATAAAAATATTTTGATTTTCTATTTATTTCCAGGACACAACCATTAAAATTATGTTAAAAAAGATATTTCGGAATTATTATTGTTCCCAAATAATTTATTTCTCGTGAATGAAACAAAATTACAAATTAACAAAAAGAAAAGTTTCTATGGAAAATTTGCAATTTCACGCAATTACATTTATCAGTTACATTTATCAGTATAATAATAATTTACGAATTTTTTTTTCAAAAATGTTACAATATTTAAATTAATTTTCCAGAATTGTAAAAATTAGAAATAAACTTCTATTCAATTCTGTCTCATGTACATTAATATTATTTTAATTAAATTAAATCTATTCTATCTAACTTTCTTACATTGAACATATGTAGAAGTACTACATATAATATTTCTTAAATTCCTCATTAATTGGTATATTAAAATTTATTTTTGTCATACTTAGTTGCAATAATAATATAGGTACATGTAGAGTTCAATTTTATAATAAATAACAAAACAATTTCTTTCAATGCATACTACTGTCATACTTATGTAGTACAAGAAGCAGTCATGTATGTTAATTTCACTTTAATTTCACTCTCAGATCTCAGTGGTTTTTTAATCGATATTAAAAGAGCTTGATAAATTTTTTTTGTATTTTTTCGTTTGATACTAAATCTAATTAAGATCTTTTTTATCAATTTTATTTCATTTTAAATATATTAAACATCGTATAATTATTTGGTGGTTGAACAACTTTATATTTCTCTAAAGATATAATTGTGTCCACATATTATAAATGTTTTTACCTGTACCTACTTGGAATGTAAATGTTATGCCTAATTGGTTTGAAATTGGCAAAACAAAAAATAATAATTAGTGGGATTCTATGTGCCTATTAATTAGTTAGTTTTTTGTAGATCCAGATATTATTTGTGAGGAATAATAAGAATTTAATTTGTATTTTATTATAATCTGTTTTTAAATGTTATTAAGATTTATTTTATACACCTAGAAAAAACTAGGACGTTGTTTTAATGGACAAATATTTTTCTAGGAAAAATATGTAAATCTATATGCGATATACATGTACGAATTACAGTCAGAATAAATTATTTGAATTCCCCCTATTTTCTTATAAGAACTTTAAGGTAACGATGAAAAATTCTATTTACTTTTATTAACAATGAAATATGATAAGAAAATTAAAATCAGTAAAGCCTGTTCATCCTTTATTATTATTTTTTATTTAAATTTCGTTTTGTAAAGTTAAGGAAATGTAAATAATAATATTCTAATTGATTCCGGATTTCAGGCAGGTAAAGATAGATCTTGAATGGAGTTCTTTTTAATTATTTTTTTCTTATTAAAGTAATTGAATTTTTTTATCGATTTTTTTCATATAAGTGTCTTAGCTGCAGTAAGTCAGAAAAGACGAAACTAAAGATTATTATTTAATAATCTCTCTACTTTTCAGTGTCGTGTTGCAATATTGAGGACGTAATAATATTTATTGCTTACTATAAGTTTACAGAAAAAGTGCAAAGGAAAAACGTTAACAATAACATACAAATACCTATTCGATCTAAAATGATCCTTATTTATAATCTTATTTATAATTTTAAACCCGATAAAAAACCTAAAAATAATGTTTATACATGTAATGTTAAATTAGTCTTAGTTTTTCCTTCGTTTTCTAAAGCAAACTGATAATCAAACTATCCCTATTATAATGTCACATGTTGTAATAACACTAGTAACTACATTATTTGATTATATCACTTTTAGAATATAGTGTTTGTACTGTACAAGTGTTCATACATATACATAAGAGCCTTTAATACATTATATATACTGTTAAAATCTAAATATATATATATATATATATATATATATATAGTAATAATTAATTATATGTTCAAAAGTATCTATACTTGAAATAAAATATATAAGGATTTATAATATATAATAAAGTTCGATACAAGTTAAATTAGATAAAATCTTCATATATATAAATAAATGTACTATTTACTTTTATTTAATATTTAAATTTTTTTTTTTTTCATTTCACATTATTTACGTTATATATGTGTGTAGGCAATATGTACAATTGTACATAGTGCATTATATTATTTAGTAATATATAGATTGAAATATTACATGACATTATAAGTAATCACTGTATATACAACATATTTTATTTACATTATATTTTTATATAATTTTTTTTTTGTCTTTTCGGTGTATGTAAACGAAAAAAAAATATTCTTCTTCATGATGTTCATATAATTTCCACTTAAGAAAACGAAATTGTCTCTTCAAAAAAAAATTTGTGCTTTATTTTATATTTATTATTTATACCGACATTATCATCAATCTATCTACGCGGCGAGTATATAAAGAGCTAACATAAAAAAAAAAAAAAATGCTTTAATAAATTTTAAAGGAGGAATGTACAAAAAAAAACTCACTCTCTGTTTATTCAATTGATTTATATACCACAAAAAAAAAATCATACATGTAAGAAAATAAAATAAAAAATTTCAAGAAAATAAAAAAAAAAAAAACGATCGCGCGAGCAGTACTATAAAATTGCTTCGATTTATAATTCTAAAAGCAGTTTTGCTACAGTTCTCGACTGAACATAACTTACATTGAAGATAATATATTTTTTTAAATTAAAATATAACACACAAAAATAAAGAAAAATAAAGAAAATATTTTAAAATTCTGAAAAAAAAAAGAAGTTTAATAGCAAAAAATCCGGAAATTGATGAATTTTCTTTTAGTTGACAATATTAAAATTTGCTAAACATTCTTCAAACATTCAAAGCTTGTGTTATTCTTTTAAAAAGACAATCTAAAAAAAAAAAAACAGAAAATTATAAATTATAAATAAATATAAAAATATAAAATAACAAATACATAAAGTAAATATAAAATTAATATTATTTTTTAAAATAAATAAAATCCATCGAATGTTTAATAAAATTATTTTTGTAATAATACTTTATCATAAAAATTATTTTATTGAAAATAAAAATTTATTATTTTTATTTAATAAAAATTAATGTTAAATTGAAAAATAATTCGCTTAACTAAAAACCATTTCTAATTAAAATAGATCAGCTGTATAAAGAAATAAATAAAACAAATAATTATTTATTTATATATAAAATAACATAAAGCAAAAGAAAGCCAAAGAGCAAAAAAAAAAAATTAATAATATAAAAAAAAAAGAAACAATTTTGAAAAACTTTACGGACCCTATGTCATTTATAAATGAAGAATTTTTAAAATATATTCAACACGTTCTTGTTATAAATATTAATCTTAGTAATTCATTCATAACATAACAATTACTATAAATTTCATCATATTTTTTTTTTCTTTATTGTGAAAAAAAATGAACTTGATGGTGAGTTTTTTCTCATTATTAGAATTAGATGATTTTTAATATTTTTTTATTATTATTATTATTATTATTATTATTAAAGAATTATTATTATTATGTTAAATTTGTGGCAGGTCAAGAATTTTCTCCTAAAATATTGATTGAATGAATTTGTACTATTTTGTATTTTTTTTTTATTTTTTATTTTAATTTACTTCATTAGATATAATAAATAATAAATTAAGAAATTAGACAGACTCCTCATTAAAATTAATGATGATGATGTTGCTAATAAAATAAATATCAAAGAAAAAATAAAATTTCTCCAATTCTCCAAACATTGTTATTTATAGTTTTATAGAAATAGGTACATACATATAATCTAAAATAGTTCGATTTAACAAATTGTTTTTAAAATAAATAAAAAACAGGTATGTTTTTTTTTTAAAGTTTTTGTTTCTAAGAGAATTAAATTTTTTTTTTTTAAATTCACATAAGTAATTTTGGTGTTTTGGGAACAAAATTTGAGAATTTGAAAATAAAATGTTTTTCTTGTTTTATGGATTTCAAAAAATTTAGTCTTCGCAGTTTACACTAAAAGATTTTATGTAAATTGTACATTTAATAAAAAAAAATTGCTATTTTTCGAATATTCGAAAATTTTGATCTTAATTTGCATTTTCAGATACCTAATCTAATTTCTATAATGTATCTTTTTTTATTGTTAATTTTAATTTCTATTTTATTTTGATACAATTAAAGATTTTTTCTCAAATTATAAATACGGGTAAAAATATTAGATTTTTTTTTTATGAATTTACGAGCCAACTCTTTTTCAGATTCTTTGAAAAAAATTCCTTCATTTTTATTTCTATATGTGATTCTGAATTTTTTTTTTGTTTCACAATTTTATTATGGAAATATTTGTTGCACTCTTTTTAATATCTCTAAAAAAAATTATAAAAATCATTTTCTTATGCAATTTATTTGATTAATGTTTATTATCATTTCTTATTTAATTATTATTATAATTATTGTGAAAGCTGAAAGTTAAAACTTTGGGATGATAAATATTTAATATCTATAAGTTTTCATGTCAATTAAAATTGAATTATACAAAAAATTTAAAGTGTACATTCATTACACTTTTTCAACATTATCTTACAATATCATCTCCCAAATTTTTCATCCTCGATTCACTATTTTGATTAGGCTATTGAAGGCCTTAAGTTAATAAGCTGACAGAAATCACTTAACTTTCGATACATACATTTTAATAATAACAAAAAAAAATTTCCAACTTCTTTACAAACCAATTATGTAGTTACATACCAAAAATGGTGCGTACGCATTTTTAGATAAAATCTATATTTTTGATGATCAAATAAATTTTTCTTCCTCGTTTTAATTAAATTAGAAAAAATATAGAGAAATACATTATGCATGTACATAACTAAATAAAAAAAAAAATTTTTTTTACGCACGCCAAAATTTTATATTTTTATTACTCAATTTAAGTTGATTAAATTTTTATTGTTATTTAATTTAGAAAGTGCGCTCTTATTCCGTTTGATATGATTCTAAATTTGAAATGTTTTTTTTTGTAAATCAACAAAAATAAAATAATATATATTATGTAGTATGCAAAAAACAGCTTATATTTTTTTTTATATAATCAATGTTATTATATTACTAAAAAAAAAAAAAAGAAGGTACTTACTGTATTTATTTTTTTATAACCGCAAATAATTAAAATTGATAATTTGCAAATTAATTAAACTATAATTGAGATTAGCTATTAAAAGTTTAAAAATAAAAGATTAAGAGAAATTAGTAAAAAAAATAATATACTTTAATTAAATAAATAAAAAATAATAATACTAAACAATTTTACCATATCGATAATTCTAACAACAGCATTTTTTTAAAAGGGTGATATTCATTCTACTGATATAAGCTTTAGATTTTGGTTTGAAGGGAATTCTGAAAAAAAAAAACTCGTTACAGAATTTTAAAAATGTGTTACAAAGTCGAAAATATTAATTTATAAACTTATTTTAATTTTTTTTTTTTTTCAAACTAATTGTACAAATTTCCTTTTAATTCTACAAACTTAAATCTCCGCATAACAATTTTATAACACGTTGTGCGTAAAATTCAAAATTTTTTTTCATTATCAACAAAAATGCGAAATTATGTTAATTATGTTGAATAAAAAAAGCCTAGAAACAAAATAAAAAAAAAAATGTTTTAACAAAATTTTATGAATATTTAATAATGCTTTTATGCAATAAAATAAATCATATATTTTAAAAAATAGAAATAAAATTGTAGCGAACACACAACATTGTTGCTATACGTTATCTCTTTTTTTTATGTTAAAAAACTTAATTTAATTTTTTTTTCTTTTTAACTTTTCTTAAATCTGGAAATTGGTTTTTTTTGTATTAAATTTATATGTATATAAATTATTTATGGGCTGACGTTTTAAAATTAATTCAAGTTCACTAACCTGAATTACATCGAAAAAAAATTGTATAAAATAATGATTATTATATTTATTTTTTTAAATTTAAATTTAAATATTATTACTATTTTTTAAATTTAAATATTTTTTTCCTCAATTAAATAAAATAAATAAAAATTATTTTTTATATTTTTGCAGGAAATGAAATCAACAATTATATTGGTAACAGTAGTAGCATTTTTTGCTATGAATGTTAATTGTCGTGCTATAGACGAAGATAATGTTATACAATCAACAGATGATAGTGAATCAGAAATTGATCAACAGAATTGGTTAAAAATAACTAAAGCTCCGACTGCAAAAGTAATACATACACCGGGTAATCAAATTGAGTTAGAATGTGAAATAATGGGATCACCAACACCATCTATAGAATGGGTTGATGGAAACGTTCAACTGACAGAAGTAAGTTTAATGCAAACTTTATATAATTTTTTTTTTAAGAGTAACATTATTCTTATCAAATAATTAATATTAATAAACAAATATCACAGATGATAAGTCGGACAATTTATCATTTTTATTAATTAAACATAATGTATATTTCTTTCAATTCAAATAAATTATTTATTAATTAATAAGCATTGATAATTCAGTGAGCCTAACAAAATCGGAATAATACTTTTAATATGCATATTTCGTTCTTACTAATTTTTTGCCTCTGTAACAATAGAAATTTAAACTTGCAACTTGTAATGAGAACGTTTTTGTAAATCTTAAGTTGTGGAAAATGAGATAAAAATTAATTAAATTTAATATAATTAAGTCTATAATAGGTATTTTAATTCTTATTAATAAAAAAAAGTTCTGAAAATATGAATCGTACCTATCATGAACATATTTTATTATCGTGATTATAATTTAAATCCTCTTTCAATGAAATTATTATAATTATTAAATTACTTATCTTATCAAAAAAAAAGTTAAGCCGATCGTGATTTCAAAAGCTTAAAAATGATTTAGGCCATATAATTAATAAGAGTTTATTGAAACAATAAAGAGGATATTAAATGAAGATAATGATAATTTTCAACTTTAGCTACATTTAGTTTCGAAATATTTCAATCAGATACGAAACTAAAAATTTTAATTAAAATACATATATTAAAATTTGTTTTTTTCTTTTTACAGAGGGATAATTACGAAACAAATCTTATATCAGAATCTACATCAACATCTATAGCTCGTGTTCGATCAGTTCTAATTATAGATAATGATGAATTAGATAAAGATCGAACATTTACATGTATTGGTGAAGCTGGCGGAAAGTATGTTTCTGCAACAACTACCGTTATTACAAGTCCTGTAAATGGAAAACCATCAAAAAATCTTAATGCTCTTATTCAATTAAGTAAAAAGAAACCGAAAATAGTTTATAATTACAGTTTATATTTGGATCAGATAGGATCTAATATTTTATTACCGTGTAGAATAAGTGATCATATTAGGGCTGATGTCTTTTGGATTGATAATAATAATCAAATTGTTGGAAAGAATCCAAGAATAAAAATTCTACCAACTGGTGAATTGTTAATAACAGATTTAAAATGGAATGATATGGGTGCTTATAAATGTATAGCGAAAAATTCATTTGGAAAAGATCATACTGAAACATTCGTCTATCCGGCATTGGTGAGTTTTCATTCTCGAATAGTAATAAATTTAGGTTTTTAGAATAAATGGGGGTGAAAACATGTTTTTTTTTACTTTTTTATTATAGTAAAAAATCTATTTGAGTTTTTTATCTGACATTGAAAAAAATATTTATTAAAAGGAATATTTTTGTATTTATTTCCAGAAAGACGAATAAATTTTGTACCAAAGAAGCATCAAATGAATTCCAGGAATATGTATTAATTGCTTATATGATAAAATTATGAAAATCGGAAAAAAAATTATTTAAAATTTAGTCAAAATTAAAAAAAAAGAGAATCTGTTTAAATGTACAATTCAATAAATATTTGAACTTATGCCCAAGACTTCAATTCTTAATTTAAGATCATAGAATTTACCGTACCAGTAATTAAAGTTTATTATTATTTTTTTATTAAATTATTTTATAAATAATATTAATATAATTTTTAAGATTATATACATGATTTAAAAACAAAAATAGGAATGAGCCTAGTTACTTAATTTTTTATTATTAAGAATTTGAATTATTTTTGATTCTATTAATTTAATTTATTTTTTTCTTGTTATTATTTCAAAAAAAAATTCTAAATTTTCTTATGTATTTTTTAATCATTCAAAAAAAAAATTCATGACATTAGCTTTTAGCTGCTAATACCAAAAAGAAACAAATTTCTGTACATTTGAAAATAATTTTGTGGAACAATATAAAAAAATAAATAACTGAAATATAAACTAAAATAATTAAACTTGGTTTTATTTATTCCTCAATTAAAACAAATCGCATCTAGTATTTCTACAGGAAAGGCGGCCACAATCTACTTATTTATATGTTAGTAAGCTTTCGTTTTTATTTTTTGGGCAAGAGTGTTTCACCTTTTATCATTGAAAAATAAGAAGCTTCGTTTACAGGGGTGGGGAACCTTTTTAGATATGAAGGCCGCATTGACTATGCCCATTTCCTAAGAAGGCCGCACATAGTAGTTTTAATGCTGAATATAAGTAGGTATGATTAGATTCTTAGCTATACTTTTTATTTTAATATGTATATATTTGCATAATAAAGAAATACAAGCACAATAAAAAGTATTTTGTGAAAAAAAGATAAATAAGAAGTATATTGTTTAACTTTAATGAAGTTTAATGCCAAGAAAGCTGCATTTTACCCTTTTTTCAACCGGAGCATAAGGCCGCCTTTTATCCTCCAAAAGGCCGCAGGTTCCCCACCCCTAGTTTACGTATTTATGTACTACAATCCTAAAATTTGATATCTTAAAATAAAAAAAAATATTTTTGTTTTAAAAAAAATAAGTTTATATGCATATATTTTTAATTTATTTTACAGGTAATGTAAACAAACTTAAGTAAACAATTAAAAAAAATAATTATGATAAGACATCAAAATTATATCTGATATTTCTTATCTTAATAAGTCATAAAAAATATAATTTATCTTAAAATAAATCTCTGAACGCACCGCACCAATCACGATGTTTTACAAACAATCAAGTTTTTTGATCTGAAATTTATTTTATGAGGAAGTAATTTAGTAAAATGTTTGTTAGGCAAATATAAGCAAATTGCAACTTTTTTAATTTATAATATTCTGCATTGTGAGAAGTATTTAGGAAAAATCTATAAATTATATTAATAATTTTTGTAAAGACGTTATTTAGGAATGCCAACTATATTACTTTCAATCTTAATAACTACTTAGATTCACGACACTGTTATAACGATTAAAAAAGGCCATTAATAGACCTGTTCAAATATATAAGGATTAATCACATAATGAATTATAATTATAATATTGACAAATAAGTTTGTGTTCAACATATTATAGAGTATGATATAGTACATACATGTATATGTATATTAACAAAAAGAATAATTTAAATTTAATATTTATATAAAAAGAAATAATCAAAATGACAATAATGCGCTCATAACAATGTGCTTTAAAAGTTTAAGTAAGGTTTTCAACAATAAAATGTATACAAATTTCGAATTTTCTTCTTAATTTAAATATCTTGTTATAAAACAGACTTAAAATTAAGCTTCTTTTAGTATTATTTGATTAAAAATAGCTTTGGAATTATAATATTAACTGCACTTTAAAAATTTTATACTGATCATAAAGCTTTAATTATCTTACTATCTTAAAATACAAAAATATCTAAAAACTGAACTAATTTTTACTTGGTTTCAAAAGAACTTAGACTTCAAGAAATTAAAAGAAAAAATATGAACAACATAATCTTCAAGAGAATACGCTGAAAGCACTAAATTTAAAATGTTTATCTTATTTATTCTAATAATTTAATGGATAAAAATAAATGTAATCTTGTTGGGTCATTATATTTTCATTCCCTATTAAGTTATTATTATATTCTTTTTTTAATTTCTGCTTTCAATATCAATTACCAAATAACATTCAGAGGACAAAGTGATTAGTTTAATTTTTAAAAAAATATTTCTTTCCACTCTAGTACAATTAAAACAAATTTCATTGTTGATTACGTTTGATGATTCAAATTAAATAATAAATGTTACGAACTAAATGTGAGGGAAAAATCTAGCTTACTTGATATCATAGTATATGGATATTTTTAGCTTTCCTGTAAGTTCCACTAGATTTTAAATTTATACATCCAATAAGAATTAAATAAATAACATTCAGAAATTTTTTAATATCCGACGTTTAAGTTTTCTTCCCTGCGATATCCCAATTTTTAAGTAAAACTAATCATTTTGCTGATTTAATACTTCTTTTTTTCCCTCCCAACCATTTGATGTCAATCAACTACATGATCAATATAAAACTTTCAATTCTTAACAGTTTTCAACTAGATAACAATTTTCAATTTATATAAGTAAACGTCGATAATACATGATCTAAAATTTATAATTTCAATCTGAAAATATTATTAAACATTCAAAATGGAATGTTTTGTTTTGTAAGTGGGAATTGCAACACCAACAACTGCCAATCTTCCATCACGTAAAGGTGCTAGTAAGTGAGTATTATCATTTGTAGCCACAATTGTTTGAATTGGAACATGAAGTGGAATGTCAAACACAGGTTTTAGTCTGCAAAAGTTAAAAAAACAAAAATAAAAAAGGTTTTATTATTAAGTGTTAATTGAAAATCCATTTACCCATTTAATCTGCTCACAGTTACATCTCCTGCATCATCCGCAACAACTAAGTAATCAGAAATTGTTGTTAAACCAGTAACACGACCCGAAACATATTTTGATCCAAGCGAGGTGCCATTAATATTGAAAACGTGAACAGAATGGGAAGTATCATCTAAAGCTGAAAAAGCAATATGACCTGAAAAAAAAACAAATAGCTACATTTAATTGTATGTATATGTAGAATTATGTATTATAAGTTATAAATAACTAAACTGGGAATGACAATAAAAGCTTTCTATTAATTATGCACAATTTTTTCACTTTGGGATTGACCTTGATTTCGCCGGCATCACAATTTTCATAAAAATTATAAACATGAAAGTTCAATGATTTTTATAATTATTTCATTTTTTATTTTCTATTTGTAACTTAAATTAAATACCAAGACACGATTTATCATTTTCAGAAAAAAAAAAAACAAAAATAAATAATTAATTAACTTGAATGATTTTAATTAATTTGATGACCGGAAGATTAGAACGTTTTGGGAGGTATGAGCTTAATTTGAAGGAAAATTTGTGAGCTCATTAAGAAAGGAATAAATAACTTCTCTTATCCCTTTTTAATAAAAATAATATATAGATATTAAAGTACTAATCAATATTCGTAGTAATGTACACAATCACGGATATATAAACAGGATGGGTATCTAATACAAATTTTTCATTCCCAAAAACTATCCGTAGTTGCATTTACCACCACTAGTTTAGTCCCTTATGTTGTTTACAATTTATATTTGTAAACTGAAGTATAGTTAATTGATTGGGAATAGTTTGTTTGAGAAATTCATCATCTTAGTAAAATTTTTAAATGAGAAAAATGCAGATAATCAGGATAAACTTTTTTTTGTATACTATTATTATTAAAATACAAAAATTATGTTGAGCCGATGAATTTTCCAAGTATTAGTTAAATCTTTGAAAAAAAAATGTTTTAAATTTACCGTATCGGGTATATTCCCATTATCATGGTGAAAATTGTTCGCCCAAAAATTTGTTTTGTCTTCGAAATGTCTGCCGCAGACATGAAAATTGTTTGAGAGTTTATTTATTCCAATTTTGATTAGAATTCTTCCCATTTTTGCCTAATCATTTCGCACTTTGGTGCTTTAGATATAAGATTATTTACCGTTTTCACGGAATTGTAATTGAACCATTTTAACACTCGGAAACCTTTTTTTTAAATTCCGAAAATAAATAAATATTTTTTTTTATTTTATTTCAAATGATTTTTAAATTGTTTATACAATCTGGATGCCAATCTCAATAAAATAAAAATTTACCAGCGAAATTTTGAAATAATTATTCACCTAATTATATCATAAAAGTCCTTGTCCTTTATGCAGTATTAGAAAGATGTTTTGAGAAGGTTGAAAAATTATACTTTAACTTCAAAGTTCTGAAATCTTCAAGAACATCAAAAATAAATAAGACATATTATGTAATTCAAATTTTTCTTAGTTCAAAAGTAATTTTTTTTTAAAGCTTCTTCATCTATACAAAATGAAAGCAATATTAAACAAAAACAGTACATATTTTGTTTAGACTACTTGTATTTTTACTCCCAAATCTCATTATATGTAAAAATTCTAAATTACTGAATGAATTGGAAGGATCAATCCGGCTACTTTATGTCGACCTTAAAAAAATATTTTTCGACTTCGAAACCATCCCTTATTTACTCTAAACCTAGCAACGGTAACCTAAACTATAGATATTTTTGGGCACGTTGTTTTTACGAAATGTGTTCTACAAATTCTACATATGTAATCCATGAATACAATTCAGATAATTTTCATACCATAAGATCAAAGCTATATACATCTAATTGTTTTGAAAATGATAACAAAAATATTAGCAAACATTTTTATTTTTCATATAAACCATTGATTGAAAACAGATTCAAATTGTAAATATGTCATGAAAAAGAAAAAATAGGAACATTAGGGATCTGTGGAAAACTAAAAACAAAAATGTCGGATAATTTCAGAAATGTGCTCATTTTTTTAAATGTTAATGGGTTCGAATTTAAGTAATTCATTTATGAAGGGAAATGAACGTGCTTTTAATATACATAAATTTCTCTTTTAGATCACGAGTTCTAAATTTTCAGGCCTTTAGCACGTGATCGCATACGAAAAAAAGATAAAATTATATTTACAAACAATAGGAATCAAACAAAAATTAAATTGTATAGTATTTCTTTTTATTCATAATAAAGAAATTGGAGAGAAATCAAAAATATTTAAAAAAAGAGAAAAAAAAAATAATTAAATTTTTACTGTAAATAATAATGGATCAAAAGTGTTATCAGTTCCATTTAATTTAATTAATTATATGTTCAATAAATTTAATATGAAAAAAAAAACCATGTAAATTGATGCGTATAAATCTTTTTATTCATTTTATTTCAAACATCGTTGCTACTGACTGACGTAACATCCTCAATTTAAAAAGAAAATATGATTTTATTTTAATATACATTTTTTTGCATTTTGTGCGGAGTCACATTAGTAGTTTTTCTTTGAATTGTTTTTCATATTAAAAATATTTTGTTTCGAAATCAAGAAATTTATGTTCTTTTTTATTAAATTTATTTCTTACAGAAAAAATATATTTCTCATAAATGGTTCGATATTCTCAAAAAGGGGTGAGCATCATCCACATAATCTATAAAAGGAAGTTTAAATTCTTCAGTTATTTACAACAATTATATAGTAATAAATTTTTCTCTAGAATAGCAATGAAATGTAGAGGGTAATTTCTTAATTTTTAGTCATTTTTTACCCATATGATAAACTTAAATGAGAAATAAATAGGCATTTTCGTAAATACGGTTTAAATTAAGAAATATAAATTGAATAAAATAAATTAAAAAAAATATTCAAAAGTCGTCCTCATTTCCTTTATGAACTTCATAATTCATATTTCATAGTTTTTTTTAATACGATTACGACGAACTGCCATTACCTTCGTGAGATTGTTTTTAAAGGTTTTCAAAAAATAATTAAATTGAATGTTGTCGTACTTAAAATTATGTTCCGATATAATGTTAATAAAATAAAATTAATTTTTAATTTGTAACTTTTTTTTTATAGTTGTTATGCAATTTTAATTAAAATGAAAGAAAATGATGATTTCTTTTTAAATTATTAAATTTTCAAGACAAACAAAGCAAATTATAGAGTGATTGCCACTTGTATAATTACCAGTTGTACACTTTTCAATTTGTACGGAGAAAAAAATGTGAGACTGGTAAAAATGTGAGACAATTCACCAGTTGTACAATCGGTTTATCCAATTGTACAGACAAATTCACCACTTGTACGATCCAGTTTTCAGAACTTTTACATTTTAGACCAGTTGTACAATCTCTTTTTTGTCAAATTAGCCATTTGTACAATGTTGGACCAGTTTAACAATATTTATTTTTATAAAATTAACCACTTGTACAATTTTTGACCAGTTGTACAATCTATGTTTTATCAAATTAACCACTTGTATCGTACAATTTTTTACCAGTAGTACAATCTATGTTTTATCAAATTAATCACTTGTACAATTTTAGAGCAGTTGTACAATCTCTATTTAAAGTTATAACCATGAAAAACTAAGCAAAATGTATGGAAAAGCTGTTGTGCATAATGGGTGACCGCTACGGCTACCGCGTCCCATTCGCTTCGCGCGAAGCGCCTCAAGAAAAAAAAAAAGATGTAAAATTAATTTTTAAACTGTTCAAGTTTTACTTTGGATTGTACAACTGGTCCTAAAAAATTGTACAACTGACATGAATTCCAAATTACATAATTTTTCAATAATTTCAAGCCATAATATAATTTTGGTACTACGTTTCTGTAACATTTGACATTTATTTTGACAATTTGACATTTATTTTGACCTATAATTTTTAAAAAATGTTCATTTTATGGAATTTTCCGCTTATTCATACATTTTTTTTGCTTGATATCTCAGAAACTATTTTATTAATACTTTCGAATAAAAATCATTTTTCATCAAATGTATTTAATTTTTGAATTAATTTTGCCAAAATTTTATATACATTTTTTTTTTTTTTTCAATGTTTTTTTTTATATTTTTTAAATTTGGGAATCATTTTTTTAGAAATTTTTTTCCACGTCCATTACATCGCTATTATTTTGTTGTGCAGTATCCCTATTACATGCTATACCACCTCATATTTCCCCGCTTTTCTATTTTTCGATTGTTTCTGTTGAATTATTTCCCCTTTTCGTTGCATAAATTTTTTATTAATAGTGCTACAGGTGTTAAATTTCAAAAGGAGAATCATGACTTTAAATACGATTAAAAAATTTTTTTGGAAGCTTTAGGGTTTGGTTAAACTGGACGCGACGCACGCGACGGAAATGACGTAAGAAATATTAAATATATGAAAATGTATGGACGCAAACAGTCTCGACGTTAATTATGCGATTATATGGTCTTTAGCGTTATTAACGTTTGCGTCGACTTTTCCCAGGCAGTTACTATTTTTTCGAACAGTGTTGCGTAAGCAAATTTAATCTTTTTGAATTTAAAGAAGAAACGTTAACGTAATAAATGTAATAAATATGAAAAAAGTTTGATAATAATCATGTGTTTAAAGCTTCTTAATGTTCAAATAAAAAAACTTAGTCAAGCGTTTTCGTCAAATACTGGATTACTCTATAATTTTTTTGGATTTAAACAATTTTTTTGACGACGTTTCTACCTTTGGCTATTGAAATTTTACAACTTTTTAGTTTTCTCGAAATTTCCCCTTTTCGTTTGATTAATAAAAGTTTTTCACCCTTCCATGAAAATTTTATTATTCCTCACGTGATTATTCTAGAAGTAAGGCACTCATAAATCATTGATAAAATAATATGTATAATTATTGTAAAATAATCTATTAAATAAAAAAATACACAATGTCTTAAATGTTTATTGAACTATACAGATAAGAATATCCTATTTCAAATTCAATGTACTCTTTATAAAATTATTCAAAAAAAATTGTAATAATGTAATTTCGTCGGATTTATTATCAGGCCTAATTAATTATAATAATACAGAGATAAGAAGAATTTCAAAATTTTGTTTTACATGCAAAAACTGTTGTCAAAGGTGTTTGGTAAATGAAAATTTGACATAAAAAAATATGATGCTTTCAAAATTATTTAAAATGGAATTTAAAATTGCTTTTGCAAAAGAGCGTGCATATAATGTTTTATTTCGAAATTTGCTGTCCAAATATTTTCTGTTCAGTCGGAAGTGCCTCTGGGTAGCAATATGGATCCAATTTTGTTCGTACTGTATGTTAATGACCTGCTCTCTTTTATTGAAATTTACTAGATATCCCTTTATGCGGATGATACAAAATTATTTAAAAGCGTTTCTAATTTGTATCAATGTATTCAATTCAAAGCGTACTTGGAATCTTTTCATAAATGGTGTACGGAAAATCATCGTTTTTTGAATGTGAATAAATGTTGTCATGTGGATTTAGGTGTGACTCTAGATAAAAAAAATTAAAGCTTGATGATCACATAAGTGTAATCATTAGTAAAGCATTTGTTCTTTTAGGTTTTTTGCGCCGTGAGTCACGTTAATTTCATCATTTTTATGCATCTTCATGTGAGTAGATTAGAATGAGTTCAAAAAATATTTTTACGTGTCCTTTTTTTAATTTGCCTTGGCGTGATCGCTTACATTTACCTCCTTATTGTGAGAGACTAAACTTGATAAGTCTTCCTTCTTTAGAAAATCGTCGTAGTTATTTGTTACTTTGTTTAAAAAAGTCACCTTGAAAAAGGTGAATTCATGTCTTTTGTATAATCATATAAATTTTAATAATTTTAATAACTATATTATTAAGGAATGTAAATCGAATAATATTACCTTATTGAAGAACAAATTATATGTATTTCTTAAATTTTAATGGATGTAGATTATACAATCAACTTTATCATATGTTTTACGTACATAAGTTCAAAAAATGACATAAAAAAGTAAAATTCCAATAGAGTAGAAATATAGTAAGTTTAAAAGAATTGTACGTTCCTAAATAATACACTTGAGAAGAAAAGCTAAATTCACAAGCCAAAAAAAATATACCTAATTTCTCAAATATATTTTATTCCAGCTACAATTTTTTTTTCTTTTTCAATTTTTATACATACAGCAAATTTCGTTTGCTCGATATAATGTTAATAAGACTTAAATAATTTTATTTTAATAAATTGTAACTAATGCAAAAAAAAAACACACGAAGCAGTCATAGGAACTGCCGAAAGAAGTTTATACTTAAAGCTTTAAACTATGAAATAACAGTCGCTATAAATGATGGGCTGCTCAGTACAAAATGTAAATTTAAATAAAAATCAGTCCAGCAGTCCAAAAGCAGTCCATTATTTGTAGTTATTTCATAGTTTAAAGTTTTAAGTATAAACTTTTTTCGGCAGTTCCTATGACTGCTTCGTGTGTTTTTTTTTTATATTTTGAGCCAGGACGACTCGAAAAGTAGCTAGCTACCCAAAACTTTTGGGCAGGTAATCTTTATTTCACCGGCGCTACCTATTCAAAAAACTTTTTTTTTTGCATATTTTAAGCAGGGAAGACCCTAACCATAGCTCCCTATCCAAAATTTTTGGTCAGGTAATTCCACCCTCACTTCCGCCCGCACTTCCAATCTCACTTCCGCCCTCACTTCCGCCCTCACTTCCGCCCTCACTTCCGCCCTCACTTCCGCCCTCACTTCCGCCCTCACTTCCGCCCTCACTTCCGCCCTCACTTCCGCCCTCACTTCCGCCCTCACTTCCGCCCTCACTTCTGCCCTAACTACCAACCTCTCTTCCGCCCTCACTTCCGCCCTCACTTCCGCCCTCACTTCCGCCCTCACTTCCGCCCTCACTTCCGCCCTCACTTCCGCCCTCACTTCCGCCCTCACTTCCGCCCTCACTTCCGCCCTCACTTCCGCCCTCACTTCCGCCCTCACTTCCGCCCTCACTTCCGCCCTCACTTCCGCCCTCACTTCCGCCCTCACTTCCGTCCTCACTTCTGCCCTAACTACCAACCTCTCTTCCGCCCTCACTTCCGCCCTCACTTCCGCCCTCACTTCCGCCCTCACTTCCGCCCTCACTTCCGCCCTCACTTCCGCCCTCACTTCCGCCCTCACTTCCGCCCTCACTTCCGCCCTCACTTCCGCCCTCACTTCCGCCCTCACTTCCGCCCTCACTTCCGCCTTCACTTCCGCCCTCACTTCCGCCCTCACTTCTGCCCTAACTACCAACCTCTCTTCCGCCCTCACTTCCGCCCTCACTTCCGCCCTCACTTCCGCCCTCACTTCTGCCCTCACTTCCGCCCTCACTTCCGCCCTCACTTCCGCCCTCACTTCCGCCCTCACTTCCGCCCTCACTTCCGCCCTCACTTCCGCCCTCACTTCCGCCCTCACTTCCGCCCTCACTTCCGCCCTCACTTCCGCCCTCACTTCCGCCCTCACTTCCGCCCTCACTTCTGCCCTAACTACCAACCTCCCTTCCGCCCTCACTTCCGCCCTCACTTCCGCCCTCACTTCCGCCCTCACTTCCGCCCTCACTTCCGCCCTCACTTCCGCCCTCACTTCCGCCTCACTTCCGCCCTCACTTCCGCCCTCACTTCTGCCCTCACTTCTGCCCTAACTACCAACCTCTCTTCCGTCCTCACTTCCGCCCTGACTTCCGCCCTCACTTCCGCCCTCACTTCCGCCCTCACTTCCGCCCTCACTTCCGCCCTCACTTCCGCCCTCACTTCCGCCCTCACTTCCGTCCTCACTTCCGTCCTCACTTCCGTCCTCACTTCCGTCCTCACTTCCGCCCTCACTTCCGCCCTCACTTCCGCCCTCACTTCCGCCCTCACTTCCGCTCTCACTTCCGCTCTCACTTCCGCTCTCACTTCCGCCCTCACTTTCGCCCTCACTTCCGCCCTAACTTCCGCCCTCACTTCCGCCCTCACTTCCGCCCTCACTTCTGCCCTCACTTCTGCCCTCACTTCCTCCCTCACTTCCGCCCTCACTAACGCCCTCACTTCCACCCTATTTTCCGCCCTCACTTCTGCCCTAACTACCAACCTCTCTTCCGCCCTCACTTCCGCCCTGATTTCCGCCCTCACTTCCGCCCTCACTTCCGCCCTCACTTCCGTCCTCACTTCCGCCCTTATTTCCGCCCTCACTTCCGACCTCTCTTCAGTCCTTACTGCCGCCCTCTCTTCAGCCTTTACTGCCGCTCTCTCTTCAGCCCTTACTGCCGCCCTCACTTCCTTCCTTTTTTTTGGGCAGGTAATCTTTATTTCTCACCCGAGCTACCTATTTTGAAAAAAAATTATTTTGGTATATTTTGAGGCGGGAAGACTCTAACTGTAGCTCCGTACCCAAAATTTTTGGTCAGGTAATCTAATTATTTCACCGGAGGAAAAAATTTTTTTTAACATATTTTGAGCCGGCACGACCTAACCGTCCCAAAAAATTTTCGGCAGGTAGTCTTTATTTCACCGGACCTACCTATTTTGAAAAATAAATTTTAGTTGTTAAATAATTTGTAAACGAAAGATTTTTAAAAATAATTTGAATTTAAATTTTTCGCGCCAAATTATTTTGTTTTTATAAAGGCCGGTATTCAACTGGAGATAAAATCAACTTTTTCATATAAAATTTTATCTGAGATAAATTTTAGTTGAGTGAATTTAATTTATCGGTACCCAACTGAAGATAAATGGAAATTTATCTGAGTAAAAATTGTATGAAAATTTTTTCACTCAAATAAATTTTATTTCAAAAATTTATCTTGCAAAGAATGTTTTGAACATTGTTTTCAAGATAAATTTTGACATTAGGTCGTGTAAAAAGAATTTGACGTTTGTTGTTTGAAGAAAACAAAAAAAAATCAGAAAACTAAAATAATTTTTAAACTGAAATTGATAAATAATTTAAAATTAAAATAATAGTTTAATTTAATAAAATAAAATAATATTGGTAAAATTAATTAAATAAAATGGATGAAGGTTGGGAGGTAAATAAATTAAAAATAAAATTCTTTAGGTAGTTTTTATCAAAATATATTTAGTGTAAATTTTTATCTCACTCAATAATGTTTCTTTTCAAGATAAAATTTATCTTGTACTTTATCTTCAGTTGAATACCGGCCTTAAATAACAAATGATTATTGAGTGGACTAATTTTTTTTGAGTATTCAAACGGTACAGCATGTCGTTTTTTTTTTAACTCGAAATTCGAATGAGTAAAATAATTTTTACCCCCTACAGAATTACTCATTTACATCATACACCGCGCCTAAAGAAGTATAAACTTCAATATAAACTTCAAAAATATTTACGTACCTTGATATGATACTGTAACAAATGTTATTTCAACGCCGATTTCAGAACATCCGCTGGGATAAAGAGTTCTAATGAATTGTCCGTCTTGAATGGAATAAATGTTTACTGTTCCATCCTGAATAAATTTTATTAAATAATAATTATTAAATTGTTCTTTTAATTATTAATTTTAATCCATCAAATCGCAATAAACAAACCTGCGATCCAGACACAACTAAATCAAGCTCAGTATACACTGCTACACTATTAATTGGTCCATCATGACCATAAAGTGTTTTAAAATGCCTTGGAGAATGACTAATATTACTATGTGTGTTACTGTAGTTTCCATATTCAAAATCATTTGTTGATAAACTCCACACAACACATGTAAAATCTTTCGAACCAGTTACTAAATATGAACCACAATTGTCTAATGCCAAACACGTAATCAAATCTGAGAAAGAATAAAATGAAGTATTAGTTCAATATTCAAAAGTAAGTGAATAAAAAAGTACCTGAATGATGAGATACTGAAGAAATTAATTTTCCTTTGCTAACATTGAATACCCTCAATGAATTATCCCAAATACCTCCAACGTATAAAAATTTTCCATCAATACTCACTGCAAATAACTGAGAATGTATAAAAATTGACGGATGAAATGGCCCAAAAATACGTTTTCGATTTCTAAAAAAAATTAATAATTTAATATTATATAATTATTTTTCAAACAAATTTTAAAAGAACAATAGCTCTTAATATAATTTAAAGTACAATAAATATAAATTCAAGTAATCAATTGGTTTTTAATTGAAGAACTTCTATTTTAAGTATAAAAATAAAAGTTTTAAGTATAAAAAGAAAAGTTCCATAAAGAAATGCTTCATTTTTAAACTTCATCAGGGTTGTTAGTAATGAGTTAACTCAAAAATCCTTAGCGATAAAATAAAACTACAAGCAATTAAATATATCCCATTTAGACAACCCAAGAATACATTTTTCCCATGTCGTGCGTTTATTTTAAGCTTTGCAATTATTTTAACAGTACTTAATGTTTGCAGTCGTGGCATCCACTTCTAACAGAAATCCTTTTTCTTTATCAAAACCCATCCATGAATTACAGCCTAGAATTGATGACTTTGAGACACTGACTAAAACATCTGGACTTAATTGAAGAAATGACTTCGGAGGACTTCGAGGTACACTTAAAAATATAATAGGATCTTTTGGTGACGATAATTCACAATTAATTTGTATAACACGATCTAAGAATTGAGTTAAATCAGGTTTTTTCAATTCTAGCCTTAATAGTTTCATAAGAGTTTCATCTTGTGTAAGTCGTCTTGGATGAGGTTCCCGCATTAATTGAGAAGGAATTTGACCAAAATTATTAATCATTCCTAGAAATAAATTTTTTTAGAATGAAACATAAATCCTTTGCTATACTTCAAGTTTTGATGTACCTTCTACAGCTTCTCTTTCAATAGGATTGGTAATTTTATCTAAATCCACAGCTCCTTCATAAGAACAATAATAAAATACATTTAATGCTTCGACTGCTTTTGGACCTTTTTGTTTAAATCTAAAATTAAATAATTAAAGCAAAAACATAAATAGTAAAAAAAAGTACAAAAATTCACAATTTTATACTTACCCAAAAATCAAATCAATCCATTGATGTAAATTTTGTGACACAAATTCAGACTCTAAAGCTCGTCTATGAATTTCTATAAACTGTTCGGGGGTATTTGCCCATTTTGGTAATATCACATCATTGACTTTTTCTTTGGTTATCTGCAGCTGACCCAAATCAAAGCTGAAAAAAAAATTCTCAAATAAACTTAATTAAAATTAAATTTTATTTTACGAACTTATTCATGTTTTTCAAAAATTCTGGAAAATAGAAAAATTCTGGTATCAATTCTTTAACATCATTAGGATTGTCCATTAATAATTTCCAAGTTTGAGGTATTGAATGAAACTGGCGATCGGCAACATCAAATCGGCCAGACTAAAAAAATAAAAGTTATTTATATCGCTTTGAAAATAAATCGTGGAAGGTTTTTTACTAAAAGTTAAAAATCAAATCAATCAAAGCAAAGTTTGAATTTCGTATCTCAAAAACTAAACAGTAACCAAATACATAATTTTATTTATTCAAATACATTCATATTCTCTGGCTTTTACTTTTATGCAAGAACTTTTATGTAAATATTCTTTATAAAATTACTTGTAATTCGATATGTAAAGATGTGAAAGGTTCAACTCTTAATAAATAATGTAATACTCCAGCAGAATTCGAATAATGGGTTCCATAATGAAACTTCGGTATCATTCCAGATGGATCTTCAAAACTATCATATTTCGCTCTAACTTCAGCTTCATTTTTTGGATTTACCTTTAAAGAGAAATTGGAGGAAATAAATTTAATACAATTGAAGAGAAATAATCACATATTAAACTCACTACACCAACTGGTTTTGAAAGATCACGAAATGATCTAGGATCTGATAAATCTAGAACTTCACTTGTATAATCGGCCAATATCCATGGAAATATTGGGTATTGACTTAGATCATTATAAGATCTTCCTAAAATTTAAAAATATAAACCAAATAATTTTGATAATCTATAATTTCTGCAATAATTTAATTTTTAACCTGCAATTGTGTTTAAGTACATTAAATATTCAAAATTGGAAATTTCTCTGTTAACCCATTTTTGTGTTAATCCAGATGATTTAAGAAGTTCTGCTGGTGGTCTGCCGGATCCATATAAAATATTTGGTGGTTGTAAACTTAATATTTTGGTGAAAACTTTGTTACGAGTCTAGAAATAAAAAAAAACTTATTTCTACTCATATATTGGTAATTCGGTATTTCCAAGGATTAAAAATGTAATGTAAATGTAAATGATTAATAACTTATAAGATTAACCAAAAATGTCAGACTATAAAATAATACTTTGTTATTTTTTCCCTCTTACTAAACAACACATTGTGTATTATTATTAATACAAGCTTGAATATTTTTATTTTTATCTTAAACTAATGTGCTTCGTTCATTAAAGCCAAGATATGAACTTATCAGCGGCAGATTTCTCAACCTCAATGTTTGCGGACACCAAACACTTATCTTCATATTTAAATGATGTTATTAAATAAGTATACCTGTGAGTTTTATGGATACACTCTTTGTTTATATAAATTAACTAGCTGTACCCGCACACACGTTGTTGTGGAACACACGTTTTAAGTGAAATTTTTGTTGTCAGATTGATTAACAATTATAGGAGGTATTATTTTATAAATTTGGGAAAATATCTAAGAAGAATTAATATTTATCATTTCTACTTATTCAACACTTATATTTATGAAATCGAATGATATCCTTGCCTTAAACAGGTTTCCAAACCAAACCAAATTTGTGTTTTTATCCATTTCCTCTTTTTATGAATCAAATTTGAATAAAATTGGAAGAATTTTGGCAGTCCTCCCCGGGAGGGGTTTCTGCGTAGGGTGCCATTCAAATTTTAAAATAGCCTAAAACGACTAAGAGACAAAAAGACGGTGTAGTGGTTTAGTTTTTAATATTTTGTAGTTATTACTAATAAAGAAATTGCTTTCTATATATTCGATGAGGCCCCCTTAAAAGAGGGAGCCAAATTTTGTGTTACAAAATTCGTGTGTTTAATCATTTTTATATACCAAATTTAAATGAAATCGGACAAACTTTTGAAGTCCTCCCCTAGGAGGTCAATAAATTTTTTGTTAAAAAATTTGTGTGTGATCAGTTCCTCTTTTTACATACCAAATTTGAATGAAATCGCACGAACTTTTGAAATCCGCCCCCGGGGAGGTCGCTGAGTGGGAGGTCGCTGAGTGGGAGGTCAACAAATTTTTTGTTACGAAATTCGTGTGTAATTATTTCCTCTTCTTAATTACCAAATTTTAATGAAATCGGACGAACTCTTAAAGTCCGCCCCCAGGTAGGTCCCTGTGAAGGAGTTCAACAAATTTTTTGTTACGAAAGTTGTGTGTAATCAGTTCCTCTTTTTACATACCAAATTTGAACGAAATCGGACAAACTTTGAAAGTCCGTCCCGAGGGGAGGTCCCTGGGTAGGAGGTCAACAAATTTTTTGTCACGAAATTTGTGTGTAAGCAGTTCCTCTTCTTACGTACCAAATTTCAATCAAATCGGACGAACTTTTGAAGTCCGCCCCGAGGGGAGGTCCCAATGGTAGGAGGTCAACAAATTTTTTGTTACAAAATTTGTGTGTAATCAGTTCTTTTCTTTTTACATACCAAATTTTAATTAAATCGGACGAACTTTTGCAGTCCGCCCCCAGGGGAAGTCTCTGGGTAGGAGGTCAACAAATTTTTTGTTACGAAATTTGTGTGTAATCAGTTCTTCTTTTTACATACTAAATTTAAATGGAATCTGACGAACTTTTAAAGTCCGCCCCCAAGGGGTTTCTGGGTAGGAGGTCCCTGGGTAGGAGGTCAATAAATTTTTTGTTACGAAATTTGTGTGTAATCAGCTCCTCTTTTTACATACCAAATTTGAATGAAATCGGACGAACTTTTAAAATCCGCCCCAATGGGAGGTCGCTTGGTAGGAGGTTCCTGGGAAGAGGTCAACAAATTTTTTTGTTACGGAATCTGTGTGTAATCACACCTCTTTTTACGTACCAAATTTGAAGGAAATCGGACGAGCTTTTGAAGTCCGCCCCCGGGGGAGGTCCCTGGGTAGGAGGCCAATCAAATTTTAAAATAGCCTATAACGACCCCCGACCTGACACAAAGACATGGTGAAAGTTTGAAAACGATCGGTTGAGCGGTTTAGGAGACTACTCGGAACAGACAAACAGACAAACATACAACTTCGGTTTTATATAAATATAGATTATTCATAAGTGCTATTGTCATATCGATTCGAAATGCGTAGAAAATTTGAATTGAATTAATTACTTTTGTAATAACATAATTTAAATAAAAAAATTTTAGTGTTTGGAAATCTGGGGCTGATGAGTTCATATCTCGGCCTCAATGGTCGAAATTTTTCAAGCTTGTATTAATATCGGGTCTGGGGTTCTACTTCGAAAAAAAAAACCTCGAAAAAAAAAACCTCGAAAAAAAAAAACTCGAAAAAAAAATCATCGAAAAAAAAACCTCGAAAATAAAACCTCGAAAAAAAAAAACATCGAAAAAAAAAACCTCGAAATAAAAAACGTCGAAAAAAAAAAAACTTCGAGGTTCTTTCTTAGCCGGTTATTTTTTACTATTAAACCACCTCCAAACAACTTCATATCAAAAAAAAATTATCAATCGAATTGGAAAAGGAAACATAATGTTTTCAAAATAAAAAACCCGCCGTATCCGCCTAATTTTTGGTGTGAAACAGACCTGCTTCAGCATAATTTGCCTAGGACGCAAAATAGCGTAGAAGCATGTCACCGGCGACTTAAAACTTTAGCTGGCAAGCCACACCTGGGGGTATACAGACTCACAACGTTGCTCGGAAAAGAGCAGTTGATGGTTAAGTTGTTAAGTTGTTGAGGCTGGATGCGGACAAAGCTCGAAAATTCGACTACGATACATTAAAAAGGAGAAACGTCTTTTACAAATTTTTGAAGAGAGAAGATCGTTCTCATTTAAATTTTTTGCACGGCATTGCCTATAATATTAATCTTTAATTTCTTTTTTGTTAATTTTCCCTTAAATTTGAATAAAAATATAATTTTTTTTGGAACAGAAGAAATTTTTATGTTGTAAAATAAATATTGAAATCATAAAATTGTTTTTTTTAAATAACTCTAGCTTAAAAACTTCAGTTTTACGGCTCCCTGGCTTTTCGAGGTTTTTTTTTAGTTTTTTTTATTTCCTTCGAGGTTTTTTTTTCGAGGTTTTTTTTCTTCGAGGTTTTTTTTTTCGAGGCTTTTTTTTTCGATATATTTTTTTTTCGAGTTTTCTTATCACTCCCATAATATCAAATAATAGTTCGCAAGTTTACAACCCTTTATTGACATATTCCTACAGTAGTAGACAACAAGTATTAAGCAGTTTCAAACACATATTTTTTAGAAAAATATAAACGTTTTTCAAGATTTTAAAAATTAATTCAATTTAAGATGATATGTTTTTGTTCACGTTTTTAATAATTAATAGAAATTAGGAAATTTTTATTCTCTAAGCATTGGTGATTAAAATTGGTAATTTTTGAAATTTTAAAATTTGGATACTTTTTCACTGAAAACAATATAAAAAAAAGTTTTTACGTACCTTTGTTGTAAAATTTAAAAAATAACTAGTTTGATCGATTAAAAAAATTTCGAGTGCACTTCGCCTCAAATTATATTTTCTTAAATGAACTTCACGTATTTTATTTATGGAAAATCTAAAATTAAAAACGATTTTTTCAGAAAAAAGTTAAAAACAAAAATAATTTTTTTTTTTACTTAAAATCATGTTTTTCGCAATTATTCTTTTCAGATGAAATATCAGTAAATGTAAATACTGATTGATTAACTTCTATTTTCCCCTTAACTTTACTCATTAAAGTTATTAATTCACATTCTTGAATAATAACTGCCTTTTCCAGAGGTATATCTTGATTATGTGATTCTAAATTAAGTTTAATTTCTTCTTCAAGCAAATTATTTTCATCTTCTGTTAGAAAATCTCCAACAACAGCAGACTTAATAGTTGTATTGAATTCAGATGATATTGGCCTGAAAAAGATAAGAATAACAAAAAGTTAGAGAAACAAAATATCTGCTGACGCATTTTTCTTTTTTTATTCTGAGCTTTGTCAACAAAAAAATATAGAACAAACCTAGTTTCATTTACATAAGCTGCATTATCACGTAGACTGGCCGCGCTTTCATGCTTATCAGGATATAATTCTGGCTCAAGCTTTAATCGCATTCGGGCAACATTTTCATGTTTTGATAAAATCCAAAATTCTTCTTTCGGTTCGCTGCAAATATAACAACAGAGAATCTGTTAAAGGTTTTTTATACATGGGTAAATGTTTTTTCTACGTATAATGCCAATTTAGTATAATGTTTTGGGATTGACAGCGCTGGCGGATCCGCCCCGGTCTCTTCCAAATCAGTATGATAATATTTTTAATTCCAAAATTTCAGGCAGGAGAACGACTATTATGTCAATTTTCCAGTTTTAAACTATTATTTGTTGCAAATTTAAATTTTAATACTTCCAAATTTTTTATAGTAGAACAGTACAAATGTACAATAGATTAATGTCCATTCTAATTGTTCTGTATCTTTTGTATTCAATAAGTCAGTTAATCTGTCTAGAAGGGATATCTTATTTTTTAGTGACAGTAGCTTGTGCAAAGATATTTATCCCAATCATTACAGGCTGCTACAAATTTTTTATACTGTTCCAATTAGTGTTGCTTTGAAGAAGTTATTCCGGATTAAAACGATTGAAAACTTGGCTAAGAAATAATACGAGTCAAGAAAGGTTAGTCGGTCTTGCTCTATTAAATTCGCATTAGGAAATGATGTTGGGGCCAAGTAAAATAATTGAGAGATTGGCGAACAAAAGCAAACGAAAAATTGATTTAATTTTGAAGTAGTTTTAGGTATAACGGAACTTATGTGAATAACTTATGTAATTTAAAAATTCAAAACTAATTTTTTTCTAGGTTCAAGAAGCTGTTGGTGTTATCTCAAAAAAATTAAAATATGAAAAATTAGTTAATCTTTAATTTAAATATTTTTTTTGTAATATTAAGGGCCGTTTGCACCGATTAAATTTAAATATATAAGTTTTAGTTAAGTATCAAAGTAACACTTAACTACTTGCACCAAATTTAAAGTTCCACTTAAAATTGCTTAAGTTTAATTTAAATTAAGTGATAGATTTTGTGAACTTAAAATTTTAAGTTCTAGTTTAATTCAATATTTGTATAAAAAAATATTTTAATGTGCATGTCTTCGGGAAGTTATATTTACATTCGCAAATTTTGCTCGGTAGATGGTCTATTACATGCATCAATATACACGCAATTATTCAGTTAAGTAAATTGTATTTACATTTCCCTATATTGTGTTTACTTACTTCATTTTGAACTGCGTAATACTATAAACAAAAATAATATCACTCACACTCACAATATTTCCCTTTTTTCCTTTTATCTCTAAAAGAAAGAGAAATTAAAGTAAAATTAACGTGGAAAATTTCCCTTTTTTTCTTTTATCTCTAAAAGAAAGAGAAATTAAAGTGAAATTAACGTGGAACAATTCCCTTTTTTTCTTTTATCTCTAAAAGAAAGAGAAATTAAAGTAAAATTAACGTGGAAAATTTCCCTTTTTTTCTTTTATCTTTATTTTTTATTATAAACATCTCTATATTCTCTCTTTGCAACTCCCTCTCACATGCATATTAAAGCAGTATACAATACATGTTAATCAAATTTGTTATAACAACTCGTTGTTATACACACAAACACATAGACACTTGTCAATATTATATTTTATTTTTTTTTTGACTCGTGTCTATGTGTTTGTGTGTGTGTATACACAACTCGCAATTAATAACAAATTTTCATAACATGTATTGTAATCTACTATTATTAGGAACAAATGCGTACAAAAATTACTATCTAAACCTGAATTACAACAAAATATTTTTTTTTTTACAAATTTTTTTTTTCTATGTCAAATTTGGACACTTCTTTTTTGTTTTATTTTTTTTTACCGATACTTACCTTCATATTTTTATTAGCAATAATTTTTTGCACTTTTTTAAAAATTAATTTATATACTTTTAACTAAATTTAAACCCAAAATAAAAAAAAAATTATTTATTTATTTTTGGAAATATTATTTTTTTTTTATTTGATAGGGAAATTCATGGGAAATTTAATTAGTTAAGTTTATCATAATTTTTTCAAAGCAGCTTACTTAAATTTAAGTTTAACTTAAATTTAAATAGAAATTAGTTAAGTGTAACTTTTAAGTTTAATCGGTGCAAACGACCCTAAGTAATAAATTAAAAATAATTGAACTCATTTTTGATAATAGATATGTTTAATCTAAATAATTATAATATAAAACTAATGTTTTAATAACTATTAAATTTTTTTAAAAATATTATCCCCCCCCCGAAAATTCTTGCTGGATCCGCTACGGATTGACAGAAGGGTGGGGCAGAAAGGTGGGTCGAAAGGAAGGGGCAGAAGGGAGGGAGAAAGAGTTTTCTTTAAATTAATGTTATCAAGAGCGTAGCGGAGCACGTCAGATAAGCTAATTGCTCATAAAAAAGGAAACAATGTCCATTTTTAAATAATTATAAATTGAAAATTGTAAACCGTTTAGGACAATTTTAAAACTACTTATGTGATGCCATAAAGGTGCGCTGAAGTGTTTGATTTTTATTTGAACGGTATGGAATGTAGGTTGTATCGATAACCAAAAAATTAGTCGAATAGAATTGAAGATGTGTTATAGGCAGGCCCGGCTCGTGTTTTTTTTGTGTGCGAGGAATGATTGGCGCCTTTGAAAAAGTTTTCAATTCGATACTAAAAGGCTATATAAAGCAAAAACTAGCTAAATTCATTTATGAAAAATAATAAAAGAATTTACAAGAGTTTTGATTATACCTTTTATTTCTTTATTAAATAATCCAATTCTAAGCAAAACAAAAACAAAATTAATGAGAAAAAGCTAATATAATATTAAAAATTATATGTAAATTAGAAATCTGTAAAACATAACAAAAATATTGCTGTTGAACTTCCTTTATACTCTTATACTTTTGCTCGCCTTGCTTTGATTTTAGCGAAATTTTTCCGCAACACATTAAAGTTAATATATTTAGAAATTTCAGATTCTATGGAGACTATTGCTAGCCCATTCCATTATTCTTGCCCGATAATTGATCACAAGTAAATTTTGAACAGTTTTAATTTTGGAAAAATTGTCTCAGCTTTAGCAACTGAAACGGATAAAGTTAGTAATACCACAAAATAAGCATAAATAAGAGAAATTAATTCCATACAAAAAATTCAAATTAAAAAAATTAAACAAAAAATGTGGGTCTATATGAAATCACTATCCCAATTGTCGGTAATAGGATTGCGATTTCATATTTTATTTTTTGTTTAATTTTGAATTTTTTGTATGGAATGAATTTCTCATATTTATACTTCCTTTATGGTAATACCCTTAATGCAATCAGTGCATTTGGAAAGAGTTCTTCAACCATCCTTCAAAAATTAAAAACTCAAAATAAAATTTGTATACATTTAAAAAAAATAAATTTTTGTTAAAATTTTAATTTCATATTGGCTTGTAGGCGCTTTTTTATTACTGGCGTCTGCGGCGCCTGTGTACATTTCGCACACGCTACGAGCCGGGCCTGGTTATAAGTCAAGTTAAAGATAAATTAAACAATTTTAATCAAATGGTTGATGGCTTCCAAATAATTAATTGTGTTTTATTAATTTAATTTGACCTATATTTTTAATGTCCCAAAAACCCACAAAGAGTTTCATAGCTAGTACAACATGTTTAGTTTTTTAGAAATAGGTATAATGAATAACTTCTAACAAAGCCAACTCAATAAAGGAATTGGAAATATTCATTGTGATTGTCTCGAATCCAAATTTTTCACAGGAATAAAATAATGCACTACGGTAGTAAAAAAGCAACAAAAATTCAGTTTATTTTCATTTTTTTTAATTTTTATTAAGATTAATGAAATGAAGATTTAAATTTACAAGACATGAGAGGAAATATTTTTACAATGATCTTCGCTTAAAAATTGCATTTAACAACAGCAAGCTGAAAACAAAAAATTTACAGCGTTAGCATAATAACATTTATATTCATCAGTTATTTAAATATTTAAAGATGCAGCCAATTAAGCCAAAACTGCAGCTCGCGCGGCCACAACAGGAGAAGCTGGAGCAGCAGCTAAAACAGGTGCAGCAACTATTTTTTGCGAAACAGCAACAGTCGGTATATCTTTTTGGACGACTGCATTGAATCCATTGACGGGATCAGCATAATAATTAACAGTTCTTCTTGAGCCGTCGGGTTCAATCAAAGAATATGAACCTTTCACGATGTCTCCATCACGGGTTTCTTCTTGCGTCTTTGAATCTCCAGTTAATGAATCTTGAACATCATAAGCAAACTGATATTGCGGGTGAGCATCAACTAATTCAGTACGAGCAGCAGCAACGATTGGTGCAGCTGGAGCTGTTGCTACAAATGGAGCTGCTCTGGCAGCGACAACTGGTGCACCTGCGAAAGGTGATGATCTAGCTATTGGTGCAGCTAAGAATCCAGCTCTGGCAATTGGGCCTGGTGCGGCTAATAAAGGTGATGAGAATGAAACCGGTGCTTGAAAGCTTCTAGCTGTTAAAAGCGGTGCAGCTCTGTTAGCTAGTAATGGTGCTGAAATAAAATTATTAAATGCTAAAGGTAATCCTGCTGTATATGCTAAAGGAGCAGCTGGTAGTACTGCTGCAGACGAAATTCCTAAAGTTGTAACGACAGCAATCTGAAATTCAAATATTCAATCAAATTTTTATCAATGAAATTTTCCTGATTTTCATCGAAATGTCATACAACCCAGAAAGAGGGCTGAAATAAATTTTAAAATAGTAATTTAACTGGGAATTTTTTTTAAATAAAGTTTTTTATCTATGAACTTGAATAAGGTTTTTCTTTAATGACGAGATAACTAAAATTATCAACATTCTAACTAGAAAATTACAAAACTACTTGATGGGTTAATTAATTTATTCAGATTCTTCGTTTAATCACAGACAAATAGAGAATACACAGAAAGTTTTATGAAATTATTCCTCTGAGTATACTATATTTCTCTGTGGTTTAATCCAAATGATGTGTAGTATAGTGTCAGTGATAAATTTGATATAATTTTGATTATCACGATTTAATATGAATTTGTGTTTCTATGAGTTAGAAAGTTCTTTTTGCACCAAATTTAACCGAGAATAATATCATCAAGTTCGATATTTTTTTGTAATTTTATATTGATTTTTTTTATAATTTTTTATGTTTTAATTATTATTAAACTTACTATAAACGAATTCATTGTATTATTTAGTTAATTATGTTTCTCACTGTCGAATGGCTAAAACTAAACTGTCATATTCCTTGATCATACAATTTGCTTTTTATAGTCGCAGAGAAATTTTCAGAATAATTATTATTTAATTCATATATTATTTGTTATGAAAATCTAAAATTTAAATATATATTTTTATTTTTTACAAAAATTTGTTGATGAAACAGAAACATAATTATAAATTTTTAAATTCTTTTTTGTAAACAAATCACGTAAATCGAGTAAAAAAAAAATTGTGGCAACAATATTAAAGTAGTTGGTTGGTATTTTTAAATATTACAATAAAAAAAATGTTCATAAAACTTATATCAAGAAAAAAAAAAATTATAACTTTAATAAAATTAAAAGAAGTGCCAAAAAAAAAAATTGTAATTGAAAATAAATTTAGGTCTTTAGAATAATTTTTTTTATTTTCAATATATCATTAAATTTAAAACCATAAAAAAAAAAAAAAAATTAAAAAAAAAGCTAATTTTGAAAGTTCAATTTAATTCCAAAAAAAAAAACATCGCCTTGTTTAAATTTTCAAGAGATAATATATATAATATACCTACATGCCTAATAAACTAACAAAGTTTACCTACTAATTTTTGACTTGTATAATAGCATAATATTATGTTTAAAGTTTAAACATTACATAAAAAATCAATAAAAATAATTAAGTGCATTTAAAATAAGCTGATTTTCTTAAAATTGATTAAATAGCTCTGTTATGATGATAATTGTATTATATCCCATGGTTCTTCTGAATTAGCGGTTAGTAAAATTGACCAATGCTATAGTGATTCTGAAGCTATCCTTATGATAAAAAAAAGTTATTAATACAGTGTTTGGTCAGCTTTTTAGATAAAATATGCAACTAAATTTAAAGTTTTTATTTTTTTTAATAGTTAAAGAACAAGTGAAAAGCCCCGTACAACAAAGTGATAATTTTTTGGAAGAAAAAATAGAAAAAAATATTGTTCAATATATCTAATTTGAGATCTAATATTTGGTACAGACTAGAGAATTATTTCTGGATAACAAGTTGTTCTTAGGTAGTTCTCGGATTATTGATAGATTTTCTTTAGGATAATTGCCGGATTAGCCCCTGATTATTTCTGTGTCTGTCCACGATAAAACGCAGCATTTTTTTTTAATTCACACGAAATTTCTAGAAAAAAAACAATATAAAATATTGATTGTAAAATTTGACAAATATTAAACATCATACGCAATGAATTTTAATATTATATTAAATTTAGAATTCAATAAGTCATTTGAGTATAGGGTATTGACTTAGTAAATGCATCTAAACAATAAAATAATTTAATAATTCTATATGTACAAAAATCAACTCAATATTTCCAAATAAAATTTCATTATTTTAATCTATGATAAGTTATTTAAGTACAAGGTATTGACTTAGTAAATGCATCTAAAAAATAAAATATTTTAATAATTCTATATGTACCAAAATCAACTCAATATTTCCAAATAAAATTTCATTATTTTAATCTTTGACAAGTTATTTAAGTACAAGGTATTGACTTAGTAAATGCATCTAAAAAATAAAATATTTTAATAATTCTATATGTACAAAAATCAACTCAATATTTCCAAATAAAATTTCACTATTTTAATTTTTGATCATTATTATTATAATTTCTATAAATACAACATAGAAAATATTTTTCAAACCTTCATTGAGAATTTATTTTTATTTTTCGCTATAATGTCAAAAAAAAAAAAAACAAAATAGTTAATTTCTATTTCCACAAATTATATTACTAATTAAATAACTTGAAGAATTTACATAAAAATTACATTTTAAATGAAAATCTAATAAATGAGTTGTTTACGAGTTCACATTCTTTGAAGATGCAGAGACAAAAAAAAGAAGAAAAATTTGGTAAAAATTCCAATACTATATTAGTTTATAATATAATACAACGAACTATAGAATTTTATTCTTTTATCTTAATAATGGTACCTAAAACAATTCATTTTGTTCGATTAAGTTAATTGGACTTTTTTAATCTTGAGACGACGATAGGTTAAATGGAGAAACGAATGAAGACACGTCCTGTAATAAAAAACAATATATTTTTTATAAGCAATATATTAAAATAATTTTTTTCGTAAGAAAACAAAACTTTGTTAAAAAGGGATTTAATATTTAACTATATGACAGCATGTAATTGTTTAATTTGCGGATTTCAATTTACCACGTAATCGATCATTTAACCGAATATTATTAGCACCACATTTAATAGACTTTAAAAAGTAAGGTATATAAATGGTAGTGTTTATTTGGAATTAATACGTGATTTTAATACCAATTAAATTTTGCGACCTTGTAATATAAAAAAAATGGAAAAAGAAGAAATATTTGATACAGTTTTTTTCAAAGATGTTAACTTAATGAAATTTTATGTTTTATTTATGTTCTTAATATTATTTGTACATTATAATGAAAAAAAAAATTGTAAAAAAATTGTAAATATTTAATAAAGTTAAGGGTAACCATTAAATATTGAATATTCTCGAAAGAAAAAAAAAAATATATAAAAATATAAATAAATGTCTATGCTCATTTGGCTCATTACAAAATATTCTAAGATAATCATCATCATCATCAATCTATATAATTAGCTTAAATGTCAATCTAAATAATAACTTGGGGGTGAGACTGGATATTTTTACTACCTTGATGAAGATGATAGTAGTTCAATGTATTGGTGAAATTTTATTATTGTCAATTTACTATCTTCTCTATAACGCTGGATTTAAATCAAGATAGTTGAGAAGATAGTTGAGAAGATAGTTGAGAAGATAGTCACAATCAGAAAAATAAAATAATTGTAAAAAACAAAAAAAAATATTTTATTACATAAAAAAAAAATATAAAAGTATAATTTTTTTTACCGCTGTACTTAAAAAATGTATATAAAAGTGAAGCAAAAAATCAAAACAAACTAAAAAAAAATTAGTGTTGCAAAATAACATTTTCTTTTAAATATTAAAAATTTAAAAATAAATTATTTGAATTAAAATTTTTTAAAATAAATTAATAAAAAATACATTAATAAAAAATAAATTAACAAAAAATCTTGATAGAAATCAGGTTAGTAAAAAGACACCCAGTCAAATATCTTCTTACAATCACAGATAGAAAACACATACAACAGTAGTTATTTACTACTGTCCGAATAGTTTACTTTCCAGTCTAATCTTTGCGACAGCTTAAATGCTTCTTCGTCATAACCAATGAAATTATATAAAAAGGAAGAGTAAATTAATGTTGAAAATGAAATTTTTTCATTTGTTTTCAAGTTTCCGTATCTGCCCTTTTTGCTTTTTTTTTTAAGAATAGGTAAATGTTTTTTTTTCCAATCCAAATAGATAAATACGAGACTTTAAAACAAATGAAAAAACTTCATTGGTTTCATAGTAAAAAGGATAATTTACTCTTCCTTTTATATAAGTTCATTGGTTATAAACTTATAACCCATCTTTGATTTCCGTAGATCATAAAACCAATATTTGATTTCTTTGATTTCGCATACAATAAATCGCATTATTTTGCAAAATGAGTAACATTTATTGGAATTTACATAAGAAAATTTTCCGGGATTACAAACAAGAAAAATTGAAAACTGTGGTCTTCTTTTTGCACATACAACCCAATAAACTCTGTTTTTTTGAAACAACAAAATGTAAATAAATGAAATAAGTGTGCGCTGTAAATTTTTTGACGGGTTTCAGCTACATATTTATTTGAAAATTTGGGCTACAAATATTAAAAGCCATTACATAAAATTAAAACTCCTAATAATAATTTCTAGGTTACATATTATTTTAAACATTCTTTATCTTATTGTTTATACAATATTTAAAATTCTAGCAAAAACTGAATAAAAAAAAAAAGTGAAATAAATAGTAAATTATACTATATACTTAAGTGTGCATAATTAATAAAATATTTTCTTAAAATATGGAAAAAATGTGGAAATAACGCGTGTATGCATAAATATTTTATAATTAAAAAATATAAAATAAAGAATATTAGGTATACTTATATGTATTTAAAATATTTTTTTAAGAGACTGAAGATTAACAAATTTGTTTACGAAATTATTAGATTAGAACAAGGACTTAATACAATATGCAAAGTGAACACAGGACATGAACACATCTAATTGTTCTTGTAATGCCTCGATCACAGCTAATACCGCAAAGCAATTAAGAGCTACCGTCAAAACCGAATTTCTGCGTTATTTCTTAATAAATTTGAACGAAAAAATTATTAAAAACGCAAGATATTAATTTTATTGATTTTTTGTAAAAAGAATTTCTTAAAATTATTTCATAATTAATTAGAACTGAAATTATTTTTTTTTGCTCCTGAAAGAATTGACTACATCACAAAATATTTTTATTTTTTTTTCACTGCGTTTCTTTTGCATCTTTTCAAGTTTGGTTTTGCGGCATTTTTCTCTCACAATCATATTATGGAAAAAACAAAAGCAGGTGTTTGCAATTAATTTTTTCTGCTTTCAGGTAAAATTAGCTGGGAACAGGTTTCCGGAACATTCCTTCAAAAATTGCTTTACGGTATTAGCTATGATCGAGGCATAATGCCTTGATCATGGCTACCAATGTAATTTTTGGTGGAATGTTCTGGAAACCTATTCAAAGCTAATCTTACCTGGAAGCGAAAAGTCATCTGCATGGGTTCATCTTTTTTTTATTTTGAAAGTTTAAATTTAATTTTTTAAATTAAACTTAACATTTTTTTTAATCATTTGAAAATTTTTGACAGAAAAATTTATATCAAAAAAAAATTCAGATTGAAATGAAACGTAATTAAAAAGAAACAAAAAATAAATTTCTAATGTAATGATATTTTTCAGGTAGCAAAAAAAAAATTATTCAATTTTCTTAATTATTTTAAACCATTTATTCAGATAGGTAAATTAGCTGTAATCAAGACATTATAGGTATTCATCCAATACCAACATAAATTAAAAGCCGCCTATTAAAAAAAAAAACAATACATTGACAGGCATAAAAATCATAACAACTGTATGAAACCCTATGAGATTTCCTATACAAAACCTAAAGATTAATCTGTAAAATGGGATTAAAAGCAAAAAAACATAATTTAATTATTAAATGCAATTTATTATATGATTAATATTAATTTTGAAGAAAAAAAAACCGTATTTGTTTAAATTTCCATAAATCGAGCAAATTTAATCCATAAATTATTTTTCTTCATGGTAAAGTAAATTAAACTTTTTTTTTGTCATAATTTCTTGGCTTTAGGTACCTATTATACCTAATTTATCTTTAATTTTAAATGAATTTTTAAAAAAAATTAAATTAATTTAATTAAAATTTGTACAAAGCTCTTATTAGATGTTTTGGATAAAGTTGAGTTAACGTGTGCGATCCCGAATTTTCTGAAACTTATTGGGGGAGTAGAGGCAGTACCCAAACCCTTAAATCCAAGACATTTTTCACCGAAAAGCTCCCATTCCAGAGATATGACCCTCCAAAGTTTTCATGAGTATATTAGGTACATGTATTACATATTAGGTCAGATACATTAAAAATACCTCGAAAAATAGCTATTTTATAACGATATGCGAAACAAACATTTTTTTTGAGGGATTGAAGGAGGCGGCTGCCGTCTTCTATTCAGAATGACAACTTTTTATTTTAAAAACTACGTACCTACTTATTGCGAAAAAAAATGTTTTTGGTTACTACAAAACAAGTAAGTACCTACCTAACATATGAAAACTTTAGGGATGCATATCCCTGAAACGCGAGCTTACCGATAGAAACCTTCTGGGATATAAGGGTTTGCTGACCACTTCTACTCTCTCACCAAGTTTCGGTTAAATCTGACGTCAACTGCATTTACGCGGCTGTTTATATACCTACCCAAGTAACATTTTAGTCTCAGTTTTTTTGTTATACGTCCTAAATAACTTTATAATGGAATAATAGTGGGTTCGGCCAAAGAAGGATCGTTTTCTGCCACTATTAGATCCTTACTAGAATTTTTATCAAACAAGTTTTGGTTATTAAATTTCGAAATTAATGATGTTATAAGAACGTATAACAAAATCATGAAAAAAAAAATTATTAAACTAAATTGTATCCGAAACCGGCATTAAACATCAACTTGGATTATTAAAATCATAAATTTAGGATATTACTAGTATATGTGTTGGTTTGTGAAAAATACGCATGTATCACACCACAAAACAAAAAAAGTGTGCGCATGTTTACATGGATTCTTTTGTGGCTTACTGCAGTAGTAGAAAATAACAAGCTTCGTAGAATAGTTTTAATTTTAATATTAAATGTAACATAAAACATTTAAAACTATTTTAATTTTTTTTTCTTTATCCTGCAATTTAAAAGAATATAAAACATGAATAAACAATTTATTGCATAATTCAAATTTCATAAAACTAGTTACTAAATGTTAAAATATTTCAAATAACTGAGCAAATAACTGAGCTAATGACATTTAGCCGCGATTTTTTGTGGGCGGATTAACAACATTTTGCAAAATGACATTTGTCACCGATTTTTTTGTACACGGACAAGTAACATTTTGCGATTTATAACATAAAAACTCCAAAGAACTCGTGCCCCACGGCATTTTTCCTTCTACTGAGCCCTAATTTTTGTTTAAAGGAGAAGGATTTATAACAAGAAAACTCCAAAGAACTAGTGCTCTAGGGGGTTTCTCGTTAATTAAAAAAAAAGGGAACAGTAGACGGAAGAAACTACTAAAAAATATATTATTTATTAATTTATATTAACGATTGTTTTAAATTTAATTTTTAAATATTAATAAAAATTAGAAAAAAAGCAAAACTTGCTCATACCCGACATCGCGAACAAAAATTTTAAAACTAGTGGGAATATTTTATTTGTTATCCCTACGAAAAGTTTTGTTTACTTTTCAACTACACGGCTGATTATCTTAGTGTTGGTGATGATTCATCACATTTATCACTCACACACAAACTTAAGAATAATAGTATGTATTAAGGGATAAACTATCACCCACAATAAGATAATCAGCCGTTCAGCCGTGTATTTGAAAAGTGAACAAAAAGTTTCGTAGAGATAACAAATAAAAAATTACCACTAGTTTTCAAATTTTTGTTCGCTTTGTTGGTCGGCAATGATTTTTTTTGCCTTTTTTATTTTACTTTTATAAATTCAAAAAAAATTTTGGATTCGAAGGTTTGTGTACTGCCTCTACTCTCCCAACAAGTTTCAGAAAAATCGGGATTGTGTGTTAGCTGAACTTTATCCAAAACGTCTAATAAGAGCTAGGTACGAGAAATTTTTAAGTTTATACAAATTTTAATTAAATTAATTTGAATTCTTTGAAAATTCGTTTAAAATTAAAGATAAATAAGGTATATTTGGTACCTAGAGCCTAGAAATTATGCCAAAAAAAATATTAAATTTACTTTACCATGAAGAAAAATAATTTATGGATTAAATTTGCTCGATTTATGGAAATTTAAAAAAATACGGTTTTTTTTTCTTCAAAATTAATATTAATCATATAATAAATTTCTTTAAATAATTAAATTATATTTTTTTTGCCTTTAATGCCATTTTACAGATTAATTTTTAGGTTTTGTATAGGAAATCTCATAGAGTTTCTACATTTGTTATGATTTTTATGCCTACGAGATGCTGTGAATGTATTGTTTTTTTTCTAATAGGGGGCTTTTAATTTATGTTGGTATTGCCGGGATACAAAAATAGAAAAATTTCTATTTTATCGCCGGGCGATAACGTCGCTTGTAGCAAATACTACTAATTGTGTCCAATGCTGTTGAAAACAGTATTTGATTAGTAAGTACCTATCAAACTTGATTTGTTTTTATTTTTGTATACAAAAATGAAAAAAAATCAAAGGTTTACGAAAAAAAAATTTAATTTTTATTTAACTAAATTTGATTTGGGACATCGACAAGTAAGTATATTTTAAGTAATTAGGTAAAGTTTCAATTGGAATTTCTAGAATTTGAAATCAATGTACCAAAATTTGGTTTTTTTAATTCAATCTCAAACCATTAAAAAATTCTCTATCGGACAAAAAAAAATTAGTAAACTTTTAAGGCAGGAACTTAATCTTTATAATAAAAAAATGAATATGCCCAGCTATCTAACGAAAAAAGTGACCAAACCTAGAAAGACATCCCTCCCAACAAAGAATAGAAGAAACTAATTTGAGGGAAAATGCTCGAGAACAAGTTCTGTTTGTAAAAAATATAAAGAAACATAAATTTTTAAATTACGGTATTAATTCTATAATCTATCTAATATAATAAAAGGTGAACTCACCTCTTAAACGACCTTGACAGTGCTGACACTTTCCTCAATTTATTTTTTTAAACGTAAATAATAAATAAAATAACCGAATGACTGACTATGCAACACTGAATGCAAGGCGTACTTTGATAAAAACTTTAAAATATAAACAAAAAAAATCAAGGCGTACTTTATCAATAAAAAAATAAAAGCATTCTTTTCGAAATGACAAAAATCAACGCATAGTTACTAGGCTAGGCCTGCACTATTTTTTCTGTGCAGGCTTTTTTCTAGTTTAATATATGTTATGATTTTTTTTTGTTGTCATTTTACCAAGATAATTTATTATTTTTCCTTCTTATTATTTTTTTTTTTTTCTATTTTTTAAGCATGAAAATTTTTTATGTTAACTTTTATAGGGATCCCTTCTGAAAATTAGAATAAATTTTGATAGGTACTTTCTTTGAAATCTAATTTTATGATAACTATTTATTTCCAAAAACTCATATTACAAAAAAAAACCTTTGGTTACTACAAACCAAGTAGGTATTAAAACTTTAGAGGTCATATCCCTGAAACGAGAGCTTACCGGTAGAAACCTTCCGAAATATAAGGGTTTGAGGACCGCCCCTACTCTCACACCAAGTTTCGGACAAATCGAACTTGTGCACGTCAACTGCACTTACGTGGCTGTTTTCTACCTATCTACTACCCATCTACTTGTGTAAATATGTTCCTACCTTCTTCCTGTATTTGAAAATATATTTTTTTTTATTTCTTGAAAATAATTATAAATGTTATTTCATATATACATTAAAAATTTGCATAGAAAATTATTCATTAAAAAAAAAAAACTCCACTTAAAAAAATGTTTTGATTTTATCATAATCATTATTTTTTTGACAATTTTTTTTTATTTCAATATTTCAATAATTTTTTAAAAATTATTTTTAATTTATTTTTATGAAAATAGGTACATTAAAATGAAATATTTTCATTTCATTTTTGTAAAAAAAACAATAAGTACCCACTAAAAATCCATTTGTAGTTAGATTAGGCAAAAAATTTTCATATTTTTTTGAACTTAACAATGTAGTGCGAAAAAGTCGATAAAGTTGTCTAGCGTTGAAAGGGGTCGACCAAATGTAATGAATAACAGCCTAAAACCGTCTAGGGAATTAAAAAAAACTCTCCCAAAGATATCTGCTTCCTCCAAATCGGTTTATTGGTTTAAGAAGTTTATAAGTAAGTGCGAAAAAGTCGATAAAGTTGTCTAGCGTTGAAAGGGGTCGACCAAATGTAATGAAAAACAGCCTAAAACCGTCTAGGGAATTAAAAAAAAACCCTCCCAAAGATATCTGCTTCCTCCAATTCGGTTTATTGGTTTAAGAAGTTTATAAGTACCATAGATAAACGGGCTTTCATTTTTATATATACATGATAGATACATAGATAGATATGTAGAAGACAGAAAGGTAGATTTATTGAATGTTCATTTTCTTGTATTTCTAATAAACATAACATAGTACATGATTATAATTATTTTGTATTTCAAAGATTTATTTGTTTTTATTAAATATACGTATTATTGGGTCCGCGCAATAACTCATCGGTACTTAACTCAGCGGTCGATTGCGGCGCTAGCCACAAATCCCACTGACCAACCACCGCAGCCCCACCCTCTTATCTCGTTCTGTGACACTCCCTCTACTCCTAACACAAAAATGGAGCCAATCATCGGCCAAACAGTAAGTACCGAAGGGTTTGTCACAAAACACAAATAAGAATTGAGGTGGATGAGTTATGTCATTGCAAAGGATTTAAATCATCGGCCAATTTTCGGACGAGTTAAAATGGATATAACTTATCCAAAATCGACCGATGAGTTAAGTACCGATGAGTTATTGTACTTCGCCGTATTATTCTATACTATATTTAAAATAATGATTTCAATTCAAATTAATAAGTCTGTCGCCGGAAAAAATTTACAAATATGTAACTGTTTGCTTTATTAAATCAGGAAAACTATAAAACACCTATAAATTACCCTCTTTATTTGCAAAAATAGAATCTCCACATTCAAGCTTCACAAGAAACTAAATTATTAACAATTTCGAATATCCAATATACAATTTTATTGAAACGAAGGACATTTATTTTAAAGCAGTAGAAAGTTTACTCTGTCCTTTATTAATAAAAATCATTTCAGAGGCGAGCCGATCAAAAATAGGAATGCCCTATGAAACAGAAGGTAAATGGTCACCGTAATTGTAGTGATAAAACAAGCTTTACTAGCATTCGCTTCAAAACTAAAAAATATTTCGTACAAATTTGAAATTTTACTTTTTAAGTTTTTAATTAATGTTGCATAAAAATGTGGGTTTTTTTTTTTAGCTATAAATACTAATCACATATATTGCAGAAATATCTACTAATTTTAAATGTAACGATGTTTTATTTTTTGTTCGTAAATTACATTATTTTTTTTATTTTTTTTGGAAAGTTGAATTGGAATTCATCACAATTTTCCATTTTCCAAGAAAAATAAATTTCGATAATTACCAGCCACAAATCACTTAAAAAAATAAATGTAAGTATAAAGTCATTTTTTTTTTTATAAAATTTTGATTCTTTGGTGTTATTTTCACCATATATTTTTATTTTCTATCTAGGAGTTTTTTTTTTATATAATTACAATAAACTTGGTAACATCAATTGGTTATTATGTTTACAATAAGCATTTTGAAGAATTTTTTTTTTAATTTATTATAGGAGTATGGCAGCAGTGTTAGTTAGTTACATTTATTTGTACACTATATAAACTATAAAATAATTTTTTAAAGTCAAAAACTTCTAGCATATTTAAAAATTAAGGAAAATGAAGGGAAAATAAAATAATTAAAGAAAAGAAATAAATAAAAGTTTTTCAAAATTTTTGTAGACTAATGATAGAGCCTTTTGTCTTAATTTGTGCAAAAATAAAAAGTACGTAAAAGTATGTATACACAAAATTATTTAAATTTTTTCTTTTAAAAGCAATATTGATAAAATTAAATTAAATAAATAATTTTTTTTCTTTAAATCTTATAAATTTAAAATAATTATATTAAATATTTTTTGTTTTTTTTTTTGTACTGAATGTATTAATTCAGTAAATGCAATTAAATTTGCTATGACTATAATATTCAATAAATGATGAGAAGAAACACAAGTTTTTTTTCGATCAGGCTAAATACACGTAGGTTAATAAATTGACCCATTAACGGTAATTACAATTGGCGTTTATTAAATGGAAAATATTTCGTTAATGGTAAGAATGTAATAGTGGTGCATGAGCAACTGCAAGAGCCGGTGCATGTGCCACAGCAAATGGTGCTGCATGGGCTACAGCTATAGGGGCATGAGCTACCGCAACTGGAGCAGCAACTTTGGCAACACCGGATTTTTCTACAACCGCGTTAAAACCACTATGATCGTCAGCAGTATAAGTTACTTTTCGAACAGTACCATCAGGTTCAGCTAATGAATAGCTTCCGTGTACAACACCGTTTTCTAAGTGCTCTTCAGCTTGTTTTGAATCGCCTGTATGATGATCGGTAACACCATAACTAAAACTATATTGTGGATTTGGATCAAATGGTTCGGCAATGACTTTTTTCACTGCAATAGCAGGAGCTGCATGAGCTATTACAGCTGGTGCATGCGGAATGGCGTACGTATGGGCTACAGCTGGTGCTGAATGATATACAGCTGGCGCACTTAATCCAAAATGATCAATTGGGATGGCGTTTGAAAAACTTGCCAGGCAGATAATAACCACTACCTATATAAATTTATTTATATAATCAATCGATGCTTTTTATATTTTAATATTTATAAAAATATTTTTTTACCTCAGCAAACATTGTGATCTTTCCTATTAAAAATACTATTCTGATTTGAAGTAAAATCTCAAGAAAATTTTACTTTTATAACCCACCAGAAGTGAACTAGATACTTAAAATGGATTTTGGATTTTTTTTTTTGTAGATATAGTTAAAAATTTCACAAGAATCATAAATGTAATAGAATTTAAACATTAAATCTTTCAAAAAAAAAATTCATTAATTAATAAACGTTTTACGTAGCTGGGTTTAACAATTTTCTTTTGAGTGGATGTTTAATTTTCTTTAATAATAATTTCTAAAAAGACTGAATGTTAGAGTGAGTAATATATTGACAGAAACACGTTGATCTTAATTGTCTTGTAAAGTTCTTCAAAAAAAAGTATATGGTTTTGTGTTAATAAATAAGAAGAATGAACAAGTAGACTACCAGTTGAAGTGGGAAAATAAAAAACAAAGCAGTCACTTCCTCAAAGAGCGCTCAATGAAACGTATTTAAAATCAGCAAAAAAATTAAAAAAAAAAAGTTGAAATTGTGTAACAATTATCTAGTTTACATGAAGAGTTGAAACCGGTTCAACTACGGTTCAACTACATGTAAACGGTGGTAGAGTTAACTTGGGTTAACCTAACTCAACCCAAGAAATTCGCTCGGTTAAGTTAACTCTATGTAAACACTTGACCTCTTTTCAACCACGGTTGGACTATCATGTAAACTAGGTAAATCAAGAACAAATCTATTAGCATCTCGATAAGCCGTGCGTCATTGTAACTATACCAAACAAGTAAGAAAATCGTAATTGGATAAAAATTTCGTTGACATATAATTTATTAAAATGCCTACGTACTTTTCAACTTCAACTTTTTTTTACTGAAAAATGCAGTTGGAAAAACACTTTTAATTTTTTCTGAATGAAGTTATATAGACATTTTTAATGTATACTATAATTTAATGTTTCAAAGTTGATATATCGTTTGAAAAAAAAACTGGTCTAATGAGCCTGTATGAAAATTCTTTTATGGACCATATTAGAAGATGAAACATTGTAATAGTTTCATTAACTTATGTTTTTAAAACATAAATACTACTATTTATAGAATATAATGTAATAATTATAATGTTTCTCTTATTTTTATATAAAAATTACAATTAACCATTCTATTTTTCCAGTTAAATTTCCGTAATTTAATAACTTTAAAAAAGACATTTCATAACATTACATCATTTTTTTTTTTTTTTGGAGGGAACTTTGAAACGGGAATTTTTGTCTGTATTAAGTGAATTCAACAATCACTTTATAGTTTATAAATATTGGACTGTTACATAAATTAAAATTTTAGATTTTTGAACGTACATTATTTGATTAATTCGAATCATCATCGAGACATCAATCTCATGAATCAAAAATCATATTTTTAACTGGAAAACAACAGTTGTATAAATATTATACATTTGTAGAAAGGTAAATAAAATTATATTTTTACTATATTAAAAAATGAGTGCAACAAAAAGGGCCAATATGCATTTAGTTTACAACGAATTAATTAGAAATACTGAATGATCCCGGAAAAAAATGAGATAATCAAAAAATTCAGAATAAAAAAAAATGAGCTAGAAACACAAATGTTAGGTTAGGTTAGGTTGTAGCGGGTCGGAAATCCTACGATCTCCTTGCACCCAGGCCAATTGGCCCGTTGTACTGCCCTACCCGATGGGCCTAAATTTCCCCATCGAGCCAACCTATACCATTGACGAACCTAATTATTTCTCGTATCTTATGTCTTTGCAGGTCCTCAAGGTCCTGCAACAAATAATCCCCCAACATCCTTGCTCTCCTAGTCCGAATCGTCGGACATTGGCAGAGCACGTGAGTTGTAGTTTCGGGTTCTTCTCCACAACCCCTGCAGATCCCAGTGTCGGCCCTCCCTATTCGGAACTCATGGTTCCTGAAGAAGTGCCCTGTACATATGCCACAAATGTAATAGACCTAGATAGATTTCTGGATTAATGAAAGTAAAATAAAATCGATTTCAATAAAGTATTGAATATAGATTCTTGACATTGCGAGATTTTAAGTCTTCAGTAACCAATAAAAATAAACATCCGATGGTCTCATATTTTTATAACATTATACATAGCAAGACAGCTGACATTATTTTTCTTATTCAAAGTAAAAATAATATTATAAAAATTGACATTATTTCCCTTGACATTATTTCACGACTCCATATTTTCAATCAGATCACGTAAACAAAACAGGTTTCTTCGTTTTAGGTTTTCATAATAAAACGCTTTAAAAAATCTAAGTGCAATGTTTTTATTCATATGTACATAACATATTTATTTATAGTTATTTTTTAAAACTTTATATGTCAACTTTTTTTTTTCATTATACTTCTGCAACCAAAAATAAAAATTACACTTGCAATTCAATAGTTTAATCAGAGTAAAATTTTATTTTTCTTGTGATTTGGTTTTCTGTTTTCGCAAAAAAAGGAATAATTACGTATGCAATTTAAATTTAAAATGCAAAAACATTAATTAAAAAGCAAAAAAATAAAAATCCAATTTTAAGAAAAAGTAATTATAAAATTCTAAGACTGCATAAAAGACAAAAAATTGATTAATTGATCAAACTTGTCTCACAAAACTTAAAAATTATAAATAAATTATTTTACTTGAACTTATTTTTAATGTAATAAATCTAAAAAAAAAAAAAGAAAAGATTTTTAAGTTTCTTTTATGGCTTAAAGTATTCGAGCTATTGGAGCAACTGGAGCAGGTGCAGCTATAAAACCTGGTCTTGCCGCTACCGCTGCAGGTCCACGTTCAACTACAGCATTAAATCCATTAATTGAATCAGCTGTATAAAATACTGTTCGAATTGTACCATCGGCTTCCAGCAATGAATATGATCCTCGAACTACATCGCCGTCTCTAGTTTCTTGTTGAGATTTACTGTCACCGGTCAAAGCATCAGCAACTTGATACGCAAAACTATATTGTGGTGCCGGATCGATTTCAGTGTTTAAAACAACTGGTGCAACAGGTGCTATTGGTATTCTTGGTACAACAATGGCACAATGAATAATAGCAAGTAGTGATAATAATGCAAAAAACTAAAGAGAATTTAAAAATAAATTTTCTCATAAATTCAATTAAAATCAATTTTGTTTGAATCTTCATTTAGCTTTAAAATTTATTTATAGTCACAATAGTGAAATATTTGATTAGACTTAAATCCTCAAATTACTATTTTGTTTTTTTTTTTTAAAGAAAATTAGTTCTTACCTTTAATACAGCCATAATTATTGTAAATGCAATTAATTGTAATTTGTGATTGATTTATTTTAAATGAATGATAACAATTTGAATTTAACTTTTGTTTATAAATATTGAAAACAAATCATCCCCACATTAGTATTTTTTTTGGGATTTCTTTCAGTTTCGTAATATTACGATGCACCGGAAGTTTTTAGGTTTTCATTTTATTTGAACTGACGAGACAATAAAACATATAATTTTTTATCAAGGCAATTATACACCATGTAAATTTATTATTATTCACTGTGCTGTGATTTTTTTCTAGGAAAATTTAAGATTTACTTCGAATCTTCGATAACTAGAAGTACTAAACACAATTGGGATGACAATGACAGCGATTGTTTGTTTGTTTTTGTTGTTGTCGCTGTAATTGTGTTCACTCTAGTGATAATGATATCGTTGTCGTTGTCGTTGTCGGTGTCGTCTTTGTCGTTAATTAAATTTTCCATCGTTTATTTTTATAAATTCAAATCTTAAAATATATTGATTGACTTGAAATTTTCTAATTAAAAATATTAAAAATAATCAAATTAATCCCAAACAGTTTGTGGTAGTATCGTTTATAATCGCCCTAATTATTTAATATTATATGTGCAGGGCAAACTTTTGTGCAAGTTTAACTAAAATTTTTAAAATTATACGAATGGTTTCCATAAAAAGTGAAATTAAGAGTTAGAATTCACTGCACGTTCAATATAATGGACTGAAAATATAATTTCTTTCAAAAACAAAAATGTTATAAATATAAGTAGAAAAATTAATACAAATACAAATATGAAATATATATTTTATAAAAAATTTGCAACCCGTATTTATGATACAATATACAATATATAAATATAATGGTAACCCATATGTTTATATGATTAAGTGGTATTAAGTAATAGAAGAGATTTTTACTGAAATATATAATTGATGGGTAAATAATTCAATAATATCAAAAATTTTGCATTAAACAAACAATAAATTTTAAAAGAATTTTCAAATGAATTAAATATCAAAATTTACAATAAACTCTTGAAAAATTATTATAAGAAACTATTCTTTAATTCTATAGAAGAAAATCAAAAAGATATCAGAACATTTCTCGCCTCACCGTCGACACACGATTGAATGCTTTTAAACCCATTATTTTCTGAATTAACCAAGTTAACAGAGGTTTACTATTCGTAATATGTATCAACAAGATAAGAATCTAATAATAGTATAGTATGAAACATACAAACATTAGATATAGCATTTTAAATTTTTGAAGAGCCGGCAAGCAAACATTAGAAGACTTTTTTTTTTTATTAAAGTTACCAAATCACTAGGTGGGATACCTTTTATACTAAAGAAGTATGGATTTGGTAATGAGGACAGGAAATTTAGACGGGATTAAAAAGTGGGACAGTTAGTAGGTAATCATTTACACTTTTCTTAAAACGGCGCAAGTCGTAGATTAAGCGTCCACCAGCTGTCGGGAACAACTTTAATGGGAGAGCATTCCACATTCTCGAGGTGCGAATTGAAAACGAATCTCCGAAGCTCGTTCTATCACATATGGGAATTTTGACGGAATATGGAATATGGGTGATTTTGCATTTATACTAGCTGTATACCCGAACACACGCTGCCGTGTTTTCAACAATGTGACATTTATATAATATAGCCGTCAACCCGTGCTCAGCTACAGACTCCGAATGATTTATTTTTCTACGTGGAATTTTAGTTGATAAACAATTATAGGAGCTAGTTATTTTAAAAATTTGGGGATAAAATCTTAGGGGAATTAAGTTTTATCATTTCTACTTATTCAACACTTAAATTATTTGAAATCGAATGATATCCTTCCCTTAAAGAGGTTTCCAAATCAAAACTTGTGTTTTTAATCCTTTCCTCTTTTTATGAACCAAATTTGAATGAAATCGGAAGGACTTTAGCAGTGCGCCCTCAGAGGTTTTTGTTACGAAATATATATGTTTAATCGTTTCCTCTTTTTATGTACCAAATTTAAATGAAATCGGACAAACTTTTGAAGTCCTCCCCTAGGGTAGGAGGTCAATAAATTTTTTGTTACGAAATTTGTGTGAAATTTCCTCTTTTTACGTTTCAAATTTAAATAAAATCGGACGAACTTTTGAAGTCGGCCCCCGGGGGAGGTTCCTGGGTAGGAGGCAATCAAATTTTAAAATAGCCTATAACGACCCCCGAAGTGATACAAAGACATGGTGTAAGCTTGAAAACGATCGGTTGAGTGGTTTAGGAGCCTATTCGGAACAGACAAAGAGACAACCTCTGCTTTATATATTAGATAGATAGAATAGATTAACACACTCAAAATTCATGAATGAATATTTTGTTTTTCTTATTTCATTATAGAAATCAAAATTTAATTACAAATTTTTTTATGTGTTATTATTATTTAAAATTCTGTACGCTGATTTAATTTAAAACAATATCTATGTAGTATATAATTCGAAATGCATTAAAATTACGGGGGTGTTTAAAAAAAAAAAAAAAAGAACAAACTATTATGTAATTATTTTTGTATATATATTTTTTTTTTATTTATTGTTACAATGTAATGGATATGTTATTAAAAATTTTTTTTAAAGAAATCACTTCTTTTGACACATAGACAACAGAATTTTATATGAAAAATTTTTTTTATTTAAATTTGACAAATTATATAAAAAAAAATTTCTTTTTTCATCACAACGTCATTTTAAACCTTATGTCATTATTACCATAATTTTAAAATTATTTTTTAAGTTTTTTTTTTCGCACTGTAGATTTTATTCACTTGAAAACTAAAATATTGAGAAAAAATGCCATACCGGCCAGTTATAACTTTTACTGGGGGCAACTAAAAATGTTAAGATAGGTTTTTGTATCTATGTAGCCATAAGCCATTGGTTTGAAGATCAATTGCAAGCGTTAGGTAGAAAAATCTAATTTTAAGCAGACCGAGTCCGAAACTCAATTTCAACACAATTCATAATTTTTTTGAAATTATCACAATATTACAAAATAAAGTTATTCTAAAAAAAATTTCCATTAAAAAAAAGGCACGGTATCATATTAAACTTTCATTGACAACAATCTTGCTCCACATAAATAAGTATAAGAACTATAATTTTAAATATTATTGTTTAAAGGGAGTTCCAAAATTCATTCAATTATATTAAAATGAATATATTAATTTAACGAAGTTAAAAAATTCTTTTTTTTGGGTATAAAATAAGAAGTGCCAAGAAATCAAAAACCAAATAGTTTAAGTGCTTCAAAAATAACAGACATGATTGAAAAAGTAAGTTCTATTATAGATTTTGTTGAAGAAATTTTTATTTATTTAATTTTTTTATGATTTAGTTTTTAATATTTAATGCTTTAATAATAGCAATAAGCGAATCAGTTGTTCTAGGACCAGCACCATATCCATACGGTGCTGCTATAGCAAATCCATCAGTAGCTAAAATCTCAGCCGACGAATATGACCCAAATCCGCAATATAGTTTCAGTTATGATATCCATGTGAGTTAACATTGTTAAAAAAAAGGTTTTGGTAGTGTTTATTCGGTTTTTTGGCAGTTCAATTATTTCAAATTGAATTTTAAGTTTATATTTTTCTACATTATTTTAGGATGCAATAACTGGTGACACGAAATCACAACAAGAAACTAGACAAGGCGATGTTGTTCAAGGTTCATATTCTCTTATAGAGCCAGACGGCACTAGAAGAATTGTTGAATATAATGCAGATCCTGTAAACGGTTTTAATGCAGTCGTACATAAAGAAGCTGCAACAGGTAAAGTTGCATCCCCTATTACAAAGCTAGGAACTTCCCCGCTAATTACACCAATAGTTGGACCGAAAATAGCAGGTCCTTTATCATACCCTGGAGTATTTCAAGGTTATAATCAAGGATAAATCTAAATTTCAAGGTTTGTCTTTTAATAAAATTGTTTGACTGTTATACTATATTTGAAGTTTTTTAATTATATATGAATGTATTGTACAATTATTGTATTGATTTTAAATTTTTAAAGCATAAAAATAAAGGAATTTGCACAAGCTTGTTAAATTACAAGACAAAAATAATACTTTTTTTAAGGCAATCAATTGAATATGAATCGTATCATCAATTGAAAGTTCTTTGTTCTTACTATTTTGAACTTAAAAATTATATTAATTTAAAAACATAAAATTCTCAATCCCTTCCCTTAATTATTATTCATCAATGCAGGTACAAGAAATTTTACATAACGATTAGTTTTAAAAAAGTTTGTTGCTTATGTCTTTTGTTTTATACAAAAAAATTTCGAATTTCTTTTTTTATTCATTTAACAAATTATTTCTGTTATATAAACTAAAATAAATACATAATAATCAAATAAACTTACCTTTTACGGTTATGTATATTTTTCACAAAATTTTACCGATCACAAAATTCATTTTTTTTATTTATTTATTGATTTGAGCGAACATAAAGATGTATGTAAAATATTATGTTATTATCTCTAACAATGTCAACAGATTTTTAATAAATAATATAAAAGAAAAGTTATTATTTCGTCACTTACCCCGTGCACCATGGTCCTCTTGGACCGTATAAAAATCGTTTGGAACTTTTCCATTGTCGTTTTGTTTGTTTTTTTTGTCTTTGCATTTGAGATGCAATTGTTTTTAAACGTGACATTTCTTCAACTTGTTTCAGCTTCCAAGGTAAAACTATTTTTTGCTGGAAAATAGAAATGTACATCAGAATCGAATCTTATGATGAAATTTAATAGATTTCTTATTTTCTATTTATAAAGAACCTTAATTAAAATGTTCAATGAAATTAAATGTGAAATTACCTGAAATAATCGTCTGTTTTCCGCTTGTAAATTACCTCGCTTCTTTGAAGCCAATTTACAAGCCTCATAGCATTCTGCCCAAAAACGATTAATCGGTTCCCAAAGTGTTATTTCAACTTCTTTTTGATAATTATCGTACAATGGTTTTATCTACAATATAATAAAAAAAAAAACATAAATGATTAAATAAAAATAAATACAATATGCTTATTAAATTACAAAGCGATACATGTACGTTAATTATATCTTTTTTTATATAATGACTTTTTTTTTTTTTAATTGGACAACTTCATATGCTGTTGATGTAAATTTTAGGTGAAAAATATGCATAGAAATATGTAGCTCAGAGTAGTAGATAATTTAAAAAGGTATTTATTAAATTCTCCACAAAAAAATTTTTAACTTATGACTATTAGTGCTTCACCCTTAAAAAAACCCTTAACTAAATACATTAAGAATTCAGAATTTGAAATTTTTAAATTTTTTTAAGAATGAAGCACTAATACAAATTTCTTATCAAATTAATTCTTAAAATATCATGACTAATATTAAATGAAATAAGCAAATTAACGTATAAAAAATTTGAAAAAAAAAAAAATTCAAGGTACTTTGTGATTAATAAAATGAAGGCATTTAAGTTAAATTCTTCTTATGATTTTTTTCTTAACAGCATACCATGTGCGTGTTTTATAAATCAAAAATGTAAATGAAAAGAAAATGTTTACAACAGACAGATTTTTGATAAAACAATATTTTTTTATATATAACATTTATTTTGTTTTGTTAAACATTGTATAATTTTTTCTTGTTTATAGTTTTGATGTCTTTTCATTTATTTAGATAAATTTCTTTTTTTTTTTATTTTATGAAAAAAATTATCAATTTTCTTTTTCCTCGTTTCAATACAAATATTTGAATATTTTCATTAATTTTCCTGTATTGTTATTTTAAAAATCAGTTATGTACTTGTATTTTTATCGGAGTGTATTAGAATCTCGAAAAAAAAAAAAATCTCGAAAAAAAAAACTCGAAAAAAAAAACTCGAAAAAAAAAACTCGAAAAAAAAAATCTCAAAAAAAAAATCTCGAAAAAAAAAAATCTCTAAACAAAAAAACCTCGAAAAAATTAATCTCGAAAAATATAAAAAAAATCTCGAAAAATCTCGAAAACAGAAATCAAAATTTCACCTTGGAATTTTGTTTTCTTTTACTTATTTGAAAATAAAGTAAAATATATTTTCATTTTCAATCAAAATATGCATAATAACATAGGTACGCACAACAAAAAATTATAAATTAATATTATGCCTTTTCCAAATAATTTAAACCGGTGCGGAAAGGCTTTTCTTCGAATATCATAAGCAACCTGCGTTCTTTTTTTGCATATTTAGACCTTACTATACGATATTCGCCCGCATCCATTCTCAATAATTTACTTTTCATTGAAATTTGCTCTTTTCAGAGCAAAGAAATTAAATTTTAGACTCCAAGGTGCGATTTTGTTGCTATGACCCGTAATCGTCGGTGCCATACTTCTACGCTATTTTGCGTTCTTGGCTAATTATACTGAAGCAATTCCGTGGCGGACCAAAAATGGGACGGATTAGCGGGACTAACTGTCTCTTGTTTACTTCAAGAAGAATTCCTAATATTTTTTTGTGTCAAAGCTAAAAGACAATATCTCGAATTTTTTTTCGAGATTTTTTTTTTCGAGATTTTTTTTTTCGAGATTTATTTATCGAGTTTTTTTTTCGAGATTTTTTTATTTCGGGTTTTTTTTTCGAAATGGTGTTACAGACCCTATTTTTATGTTTTGTAAAAATAAAATGTTCTGTCTTAGTTAAAAAATTAATTTTTTTTTTTTGTTTTCCAGAGTAAAGTCCACAGCAAACATCAAAAAACAAATTATAACAAGATTGATTACCGGAGCAAATTCAAGTAAACTGAAACTTTTTAATCTTTGTAGTATTTATGGGAAAGTAAAATGATAAATATGATTCAATGGTCTATTGCAGTTAAGCAATAATAGAGTTAACGAAAATTTTTATAAAATACCAATAAGAATTAATGTTTCAATATTTTGTGGCGTTAATCCCTTGTAATTACTATTATTTTATTTTCAAAAAGAGTATATATTTATTATGAATACGTATATGTACATAATTTTCATGCAATTTGATAAAGCTGATTATATAGCGTGATAGTAAATTATTTTTTTTTTATAAAAATACAAGTTCAAGTTAATAATATTTCAAAACTTGTCTATATTATTGTACATAAAAAAAAAAAGAGATGTTAAATTTAAAATTAAAATAATTATTTTTTTTTTTTTTATAAAAACCAATTGTATATTTTTAGGTAGCATTAGCATTGATTATAATGATTGGATTTAACTATTTTCCACCTACTTTTATAAAAAAATTTCTTAACTTTATAATACTAGAAATTGAAAAATAATTGACAGAGAAATCAACACAATTAAATTTATAGTACACAATTCTAATCAAAGAAGACGATTCTCTGATAATTTTTTTTGTTTTTAATTATAAAATTAAGGGAAATGAATTAATCGTAACAAAGAAAAAATTAAAAACTTAAATAATTATAGTTTTATGACAATTTGGAATTTCTATTAATTATAAACATATGGTAAGTAACATTAACCATTATGTATATCATATCATATTTATTAAAGAAGAGACAAATAATTATAAGTATAAATTATGAAAATTTTCAATAAATAATTTTCATTTTGAATTAAAGAAATATTTGTAATATTAAAGTGACAAAATGTCTTAACAAGAATTTAACCAGGAAGCATTATTATATACTACTTTTGTAATATTTTATTTATAATGTTGGAACAGGTTAAAATAAAATAAAAACTATAAAATAAATAATTAGGAAAATCTTACGTTTATACAATTTTACATAGTGGTTTCAAAATTAAAAATTGTTGTTTCTATTTAAACAAGCTCGTTGAGATTGGAAGAAACGAATACTGAATTTAACAATATTTTTCACCAGCGAGTACTTAGGTATATTATTTACAAATGTTGAATTTTTGGAATAATAAAAAAACAAAAATAAAATGTTTGGATTATTGAGGTTGAGTAATTAATTAGGGATTATTTCTAATGATTCAACGTTGTAGTATTAGTATATTAAACTATTTTTTTTTTGGGAAAATTTTGTACGGATCATAACCCACTAAATATATTACAGAAATTCATATAAATTACATTTCATAAAAATAATTAAAAATTCGTATATTAAATGAAGAATATATACTATTTAAAAAATAAAATTATCTAATTAAAATTTAATAAAAAAAAACAAATTTTTTTACTAAATTTCCATGAAAAAACAATCATATTTTAGTATATATATATATATATAGGTATCTAACATTAAAAAGTTGTTATTTGTAATTAAATCTAAATGTAGCATGAAAAAAAAAGAAAACTTTCGTTGAATTTGGTTAATATTATTCATAGAGTTTTTGTTTTTAAAGAAGAGAGGGTCTTAAAATTGCACAAACAAATTGCTATAATTTTCTGGTTTCATCGAAACATCCAAATAAAAAAAAAGCATATTGTATGCATTTTGTTTAGAAATTATGATAACTCTGCTTCTTGGAAATAAGTTTTTTTGTATTAAATAAAAAAATACCTTACAAAAAATTTTAATGTGCATGTGATCGGTAAGTTGTATTTACAATCGTAAATTTAGCTCGGTAAATGGTATATTAAATGCGTCAATTATTTATTTAATAAAATTTTTTTTACACACTTCAATTTTATTTACCACATTTCAATTTTATTTACTTTCTTCTTTTTTGAACTTTTGTTGATTTTTTGCATTGCAAATGTATTTATTGCAACTACCTCTCACATACACATTAAAACAGTATGCAAAACATGTTAATAAAATTTGTTATACAGCTCGTTGTGTATTTACACAAAAACACATGGACACTTGTCAATATTTTATAAGTATTGACACGTGTCCATGTGTTTTTTGTGTATATACAACTCGTTGTAATAACAAATTTTATTAACATGTGTTGTAATCTATTATTAACGATATTCCGTTTTTGTTTTACTGCCTTTGTCTCAAAGTAAATTGATAAATTTAAAAAAAATAAAAGCAATATAATATTTAATAAAGATGTGGATACAGAATTTCATAAAACCCTCTTTTTATCACCCCAGTAAACCTATTCTCAATGGTTGTGAACTCAAAAATATATTTTTATTTTTCTTTTAATTGTTTTCTAATATTAAATTTAACATTTTACAATAAATTCTTCCCATTCTACCTTGGTCGTCTTTTATCTCCCCGCAGAAATGTTCTGAAGAAAATATTAAAGCCTGATGCTACTACTTTATTCGAACCTATTTACATAAATGTATTTTACAAACATATATATTTTTATCAAAAGAAAATCTTCTAATAATTTAGTTGAGGTGAAGTTTATAATGAAAGAAAAAATATGTATATATGTATATATATATATATATATATATACATTAATATAAAATTAAGAAAGTGTTCAAATGAAAATTTTTTATTTTCAGTTATGAACTACGCGCATTGGAAGTACGATTGTTAACCGCATATCCTGTAAAAATAAACAAAATATTTGAAATTTTTTTTTTATATTTTTTTAATCGATATGAACACAAGTATATTGAATGCAAGTATCAAAATTATAAAAAAAATTAAATGTTTAACGTAAATATATTTTTTAATTTTATTGCACAATATGCAATATGTTAATTATAAGGGAACATTAAATAAAAAATAATTCAGGATTTACGGTCGTTAATCTGTCTAAAAAAATTGTTTGGAAAGTTTTTGTGCGCACAAAAAAAGAATGATATTTTTTTAAATTAATGATACATCATTTAGTCGTAGATCATTGTGTCAACTTTTTGAAGCTTAATATTTTGAAGTTATAGGTTCAATAACCATCAAAATGGTAACTGTTCTTTGTCTTTTAATTTTCATTCGAATAAAGTGTTTGTATCGCTATAAACCAGTGTTTCCCGAAATGAGCAACATCGAACCCCAGTGGGGTCTTGCAAGAAATAGGGGGCGATGAAAGGAAAATTGGATTTAATGTAAAGAATTTATTATTACGCATAAGGTGATTTGAACAGCTTAAGTTGGAATGGTCGCACGTTTCTCATTGGCCTAAAAGTATTTAGGGAATCGACACTAAGTATTTTAGTTGTGATGCTAAAAAGTGCTAAATTAAAAAACTTTAATGAAAATTTTTTCGCTTACTTATTGTGATATAAAGACATATTTTCATTTAATTTTTTAGTTTACCATTATGATTATTTCATAGAATGTATCGCCTTATTTCCCCGAAATTCTTATCTACTAAAACTACTCAAAACTGAAATTTATTATTCAGACTTTTTAAAAAATTCTAAAATCCAAAGCTTTTGAACCAAAACTGGAATTTTACTAAATGAAATATCACCACCGACTCAGTCTAGTGTTTACAAATTTTTCTTACCCCCGATAAGATATGTAGAAATAAAGAATTATGTTACAGAATATTAATTTGTTTTAGGGGGGGCGGTGACGGCATTTGTATATGAAAAGTGAGCGGCAAATTAAAAAAGTTTGGAAACCTATGCTTTAAACTATAACAATGCTATTTTAAAATTACTTACACCCTTGGCTGGTTGAGAGCCTCCAACTCCTGAACCCGAAATCGTAGAACCTTAAGCTTACACGACGTGAAAATGAACGAAATTGAGCATTACTTGGCATTCAAAGAATTTAAATCAGTAGGATAATTGATTTAACATTTTAGTGGCGCACGGACATTTAATGAAAACCCCTACTCTGTTTTTCTATTTTTGATGGAAAACGGGGTAAAAAACTATATTATATGTACTTCACAATCATATTTCCACATGACAACATCCAAATAAAATCCCTACAAAATCCCTACAATATTAAGTTTACAGAACTATGAATTCTGTGTTGCAGCGAAATCTCTTCCCCATCACTGAGACATAAAACGATATTAATTATATATTCGAACCACAAACTATGATTATTGTTCATTTTCTTTTTTTGACAGATTTTGATTTTTTTATGTAATTGCTATGCGGATAATCGAACATTAAATTTAACTTGGAATTCATCATCAATAGACGATTTAATATCTCCTGAAGAATATAATAGCTTGAAAAATGTTAGGAACAGTGAGAAAAAAGTTGGAACAACGATTCATAATAGAATAAAACGAGAACCACCAATATTTACAATTGTTAAACAAACCACACGATTTATTAAACATAGGCAGAAACCTAGAAGAAAACTAAAAGTTCCAAAAACTCAATATGGTCCACCTAATTACAATTTTGGGCAACCTTTAGAATTTTATAATCCTAAAAGTTTCGGTTCTCTTGAAGTTTTCAAAAGCAAAAGTCCTGCAGTACTAAAAGAAACAGATTTTGATCTTCAAAGCTACCAAAAAGCATTCGGTTCTGAATTGGGAATGGATTTCACAACTTCCGATTTTGAGAAGCAACCAATAGATTTGAATTTTTATACTAATTTTAAAAATAATAAAAATGATTTCAGTTTCTTATCTAGCCAAGAATCGTCATCACAATGGGAAAGTCCAAAAAATTCTTTAAAACTTTACACGTCTCCGGAAAGTGTTAATGTATTTAATATCAAAGAAATTAAATCTGGGTCGCCGCCAGTATCAGAAATTAATCAATATCCACAAATAAATGATTATCATCAAATTAATTTTGAATTTTCTACAAATTCACCAATCGAATTCGAAACAGAGTACAGTGTAAAGCCTACATTTCAAAGTTACCAACCCATAGACAAGTATAAACCTATCAAACAGAATAAGCATCTTCCACCGAAGGTTAGCGAAATAAATTTTCCTCAAGAAAACAATTTTCAACCACCGACAGTGATTAATAAATCACCACAAAATAATCAACAATCTCATATAGAGTATCATCAATCTTCTGAAAACGGTTATCAAGATTATCAATCAGAACATTCAAATGATTTTAAGAAAAGCTTATTCACAAATAATGGTCATTATTATAATCCGAATACTAATTTTAACAAAAATACACAAAACAATATTTTTTCAAAGCAAAATGGACAATTTGCTGAACCTCCAACTAGTGAAGAAGAATCCAAGGCTCCCGAAATTGAATTAAATTTAGATTTAAATGATAATGATTCAAAGTACGCAGGTCCAAAGTATTTACCACCAGATAAGCCAATCGGCGAAAAGCAAATACCACAATATAAAAATACACCTGGACCGTACGCAGAGCCCCCTAATACAAATCAAAATCATAATTACTATGATGTTTATTCAACAAATCGACCAGAACTACCAATTGAAGAAAATAATAGACCATCATATAATTACCCGAAAAGTAGCTATGAAGTACCGATTTATAATGCGGGAGATTTCGGTAACAGAAATATACAAGAAAAAGAATCTTATCCGCCGAACGGAATTGAATCACCTATTCCAAAAGAATCTAATCATAATTTTAAAATTAGTGCCTCACCTTTATTAACAACCGGAACTCCTCTTCAAAATCAAGCACACAGCTTACACACGTTAAGTGTGTCATTGGAAGAACTTGATATACCACCAACTACATATCTTGATAATATTTTGGCGCAAAATACAAACAGACCAAGGAGAAAACGAAAACGAGTTCGACCTTCAAATAAACGAACTCATAATTTAGATGCTGATGAATTGAGACAAGCCTTTGGCACCACAACAAGTGTTAATACTTCTACAAAGAGTGCAAGAGGAAAGCGCCGGCCCTACATTCCCCATAATCGCTTAGAATTACGCCCGCAAGAGACAAGCTCATCAAACTGGGAGCCAATTAGAATTAAAAATGAATCTACTGAAGAAAATCTAAGTGTCACCAATCCCAGTATTACAATTCAAAGAATGACAGAAAAGAAAATTCAGGATATATCTCTAATATCGATTGGAAAATCCCAATCAAAAAGTTTTTATGATGGGACAATGTCTCCAATTGAAGTGAAATATCAGTTTTCAGAAATAAGTTTAAAAGATAACGATGATGCAAAGGGAAATTTTGCAAATAAAAACAATAATAAGAATAATCATCATAATGGTAAGATACTTTTTCCAAACGACGAACTACCAAAAAATCACAAATATTTCTGAATGACTCATTTTTTTTTATTTAACATTCGACTTTGATTGAATTCTTTTGTGATAAGAACTTAAATGGTATTTTTATTTTAATAATATAATATAAAATTTAAAAAAAATTATATAAAAACTTACTAATTTTTCAATAAAATTTTTCCATTTTTTGCTTGTACTATACATTTGGAATTCATTAAAAAATACTGGCCCAGATGATGTTGGTGGCAAATCTGGTAGATTTGTTTCCAAATTAAATGTATAATTACATTTTTCCAATAAAGCTTTCATTAGTGGCATTAAAAAGGAATAATGCTCTGGATTTCCAACTGAAAATATAATAAAAAAAAAAACGAAAAAGTTTTAGACTTTGAAAAAAAAAGTATTGGTCATTAATGAAGAATAATTTTTTTTTTTCGAATAACTCACCTTCTATAGCATCGTCTAAAGCTTTATTTATACTGTACAGTAAATAGGCCATTTCAATGGGTTCTTCTGAATTTCTACTTTGCAAAATTCCATGTAATTTTGCTGTCGCCATAGCAACAATTCCGGGACTCGGACTATGAGAACACTTTAATAATAGGCCAAAACACAGTCTAGTCATATCGGACCAGTCATCTGAGGCACTTCTTTGAAATACCATAAGGCAATCTACGATAACATAAAATTATTATATAAGTTGATCACATTATAAATATGTATATTTTATTTATTGAAACTTTTACCAAATAAAGCTAAGACCCCATCAAGCAATTTCGTTGAACATTTCTTTAAATCATCTTCCTTAGATCCTAAAACTACCAAATCATAAATGATTCGTAGTAATTGATAAGCATTCTGAATTTAAAATAAATTTTATGAAATTTAAATTCATTAATTTATAAAATTAAAAAAAAAACGTAATTAAAATTAATACCTCTTGATTCGTAAGTGTTCGATTTCCGTGTTCTGATAAATCTACTAGTGCAGCTTGTACACCCATTTCCAGAATTTTTAATTTCAACGTTAAATGAGACGTAATCAACTCATTATTAAGTCCTAACAAATTTATGCAAGCAAGAACTTGACCGCGCTCCTTCCAGCACGATGGATTATCATTGCTAATGCCACGCCAAAGAACGGTAAATAAAATATTTGTTACTACGTAAACTAATTGCTCTTCCATATCAATTTCGTCAGCTTCTGGCAAAGGTTCATTATCTTCAGAAGAACCCGCTCCCTTTGTCTTAGATAATGTTGCTACTGATTGCAAAGAACTTTGATCATCGGAACTATTCGATGATGTTCTAGTTCTTCCAGAAATCTAGAAGAATATATTTTTTTAAAATAAATTAATTTAATTTAATTGGGAAAAAAATTAAATACCGAATCAAATTCGTTGGATGCACCCATAGCTAATGTTTCAAAGGACTCTTGAATTTCAGAAGTTCTTTGACGAATAACTGAAAATATATTTCCCACGTTTTCAGTCACAACATCAGTCACTGATCCAGCCAATTCTGAAAATGTATTAACATATAATTATTCTTTTTTCTTGTTAAATTCGCTAAGATCTGCAAACCTTTTATTTCATTTTCGATAACATTCGCCGCTTCACTAACACTTGCTTGAATTTCGTCAAGTAAAATTATAGTATCCTTATTTTCGTTTTGAAGTTCTTGTTCAATCGATTCTTCACAAAAATTAATCAAATCGGACTGGGCTAAAAATTCGGTATTATCTTCAAGTAAAACGTCATTAACATTGATTCCTAAACTTTTTCTTCTTAATTCATCTGGTCGCATAGAAATTGTTTTTCGTATAAGAAGTCTTGCAATCGATTCTTGCCAACCAACCTTGAAAATAAATAGTTTAATTACTTAAATGGAAAATTAATTGCATATCCTTAAATCTTAATGTTCAATTTTTTAATTAAAAAGAACTTTTGAATTTGTCTTTGATATTTTAAAAATACATAATTGTTATTAATTGAAAAAATTAAATATTTTTAATTTTTCTCAAATGTAATATCTAGGTATTGCATTATTAAATCACTTTTTAGCGGCTATTAAAAACTCACCTGCTTAGCAATAATTTCGGGTGAATTTGATTTTGAAAATGTAACTTGAAATAATTTTTTTGCAATTTCCAACTTCTCAGTGAGTGAATTAAGGCTCATTTGATGAACTAAAACTAAAAATCCACTAAAATCAATTTCGGCTAGTAAAATTCGTTCAATTAACAATGTCTGCACCACTGGGCTTAAGTTTAGTGGTGATGGAAGATATGAAAAAAAGCCAGGAAACATTGAAAGACCATCCGATTCTTGTAGTTTCAAAATTTGTTTATATTTCCCGTGAATTTTTGTTGTTGTTAACAAGCAATCTAAAAATCTAATTGCATATTCTTGCAGTTTTTTCGAATAAATCTTATCAATAAATAAATTATACAGTAAATTAGCAGTATGGGGCTCATGCAGCAATAAAAACATTTGATCTTTGCAATATTTTCCTTTTAAATATATCATTAACATTTCCATCAATTCAATTAAAATATTTTCATTTTTAATTGATGCAATAAATGCAATAATAATACCAATTTCCTTAATATTAACGTCTTTCTGTAAATAATATCGAATTATACTTAAAATTGTTATTCGAATTGTTTTAGCATCATCATCAGTAATGTTATTCGGAGTTAAATAATAATTACGTATAACATCAAGAAAAAATTGAATTCCAAAATTTTTTCTAAAATATTTTCGATCATTTTTAATCATTGTATTTATGTACTGAATATGTCCCAATGTTATTTGAAATTGCATTCCCGACCATATTTCAAAATTAAAAACAATTTCAATATGCAATATTTCTAATAATATTTTATTAGATTTTTGATTTTGCATCGACTCCACGAATAAATGAATGGACATTAAACAATTCACATCAAATATTTTTGGATCACATCTAAATAGCATTGATGCAATTATTGGAAGGATATTTGAAGTTATTAAATTTTCTTGGTTCGTTTCATGATCATGTGTTAAAAATCTGAGGAAACAAAAAAAACTTGCAATTGGATGTTGTATCATTTTCCATTCAGTGTATGAACTTGTTGATGTGACCATTTCCCAGTCATGAAATTCTTCTAATTTAGTCGGAGTTCTTAAATCATTATCAGTGGTTGAATTTTTTCTTGTTATATCAATATCAGAAATTAAATCAAATTCCTTATTCTTTGTCAGATTATAAAATATCGGTAGTATTACTTGTAAGCCACCAATTCTATTTATAGTGTCTTGAAGTTTCACAGTTTTACAATATTCAGCTATAACTGTAGCATTAAATTTCCCACCGGGTACCAAATCTGAACAACAATTGTTAGCGTAAGATGCAGCTGTGTAGCAAAATATAAATTTCGCTGATAAATCCAATTGATCATTGTCTTGTGAAAATGACGATGGAAAATTTGTTCCATTATCAAAAATTGTTTTTAAATTAGTTATAGGATCAGCCAATAAAACACTAACAATTTGACCTTTAAGACAAATAGGTTCTCCGAACACTGTATCTTGCATTCCAATCGGAAAATTTTTAACATTAGGATCAAATGACGATGCTGTGGTACTTCGTAAAGGTAAAGTAAAATAATTCGAAACGTTAGTTGATAGTGTTCTTTCAAGAAAACTTGGAAAAATTCCTTTAGATGTTGTTGAATCATGCGATGTGGATTTTGTAATACGATCATCTTGTTTTTTCTGTGGTTGCGTCATTTTAAAACTACCTTGAAACGACGATCCTATAGTGCACAAAGTGAATGATTCATTAACACCTAAAAGTTTAAAATATATTTTTAATTTCATAATATCATGATTTAAGATAAATTATAATTTTATTTCCATCACCATTATTCAGTTTACCTTGAACTTTAAGAGTTGTGCTTAGTTTTTGTAAAAAATCAATATAAATATTGATTTGACTATAAGAAAATGGCCGTTTTGGTGGTGTTATTGAAATCGTTACAAAATGCCAATTATTATCAAATAAAGACTTCGCATTAATTGATGAGGTTAAATATTCTTTACGTGTTATGGTTGCAACGACTAGATGATTATTATTTTGAATAAAAACTTCATATCCAGTTTCACTATTAGTAATCAGTCTAAACAACATTCTGCGATAGTTTTTTCTTTCGCTATCACAAGTTCTATCATCAAGTGGTGGATCTAATCGCAGAAAGCAGTGAAAGATAAAACCAAATGAACCAGATATATTCCAATTTTTTATATCGGGTACTATTAAACCATCTTCTGGATTCTGAATTATTAAATATTCTGTAAACTTATTATCATTATTTGAATTTTTTAATGATATAGTCACCATTGATTGGAATAATTTTTTACTCTGCGGAAATTGAGTTTGTTCTCTTAATAACCACAATAATTTATTGAATTCAATTGGAGAAATATTTATTTTACCCAATTCTTCAATTAATTTTATTAAATTTTGTACACTTTCTTCAGTCAATTTTTCAAAATTTTTTAAGATTTCTGCACAAGTTTTAATCACTTCATATTCACAGGCGACAGTTTTAGTTAAAAAATTATCAGCACAGCCCTTAAATAATAAATCGCTCAAAAATATTTGATCCTTTTTATCTACTATATCTGGTAACCATTTAATTAAATGTATAATTACTTCTGGTAATAATAATTTTCTATTATCAAATGCTAATTCAAAACATTTTTCTAAATTTTTTTGCAATGGCCTCTCTACCATGCGCAAGCCATCAAATATTTTATTAAATTTATCACCATTACGTAAATATTCAACAGCTGTTTTTGAAGATTTTGTTAACTTATTGAATACACATATAATACAAAAAAATATCTCATGTTGATTGATATTCCAATTCTAAAATAGAAAAAAAAAAACATTTTTAAGTGTTTGTCCAATTATAAAACAGTTGCTTAATAATGAATTCTAATTATTATTGAAAACAAATTCTTTTGAAATTACATAATCCTATTACATTCAATATCAAGTTACCTTTATTTCGTTCGGAATTGAAATGATAAGATCAATCAAATTAGTTTCTATAATTGAATTTGCTATATACAATTGGCTATTATTATCTGATAAAAAAATTTCAACATTTAATATGGTGGATTGAAGTGCACAAACATCAACTGGTGTCGAATTGCAATCATCAATTTCAAATGGAATATCATTTTTATTTAAAGTAAAATGATCAATTTTTAATAAATTTAATAAACAATCACAGTATTGTTTAATTATTGTGACCAATTCTATTTGGCGCTAAAATGTTAAAAAAATATATGAATATTATATAAAAGACATAAAATTTTCATTTAATTACTTCTTCTGGACTAGATCGTTGAAGGACAATTATCATGAGTGCAGAGCATTTCAAGCAAACAATTCTTAAATCACTAGAACACTCCCATTTCGTAATTATTTTCATTACAATTGAAACTGTTGCAGGACATATTCCAATCATTCCGTTTCGCTGAAATGAGTAAATTAATTATTTTTTATACAAATATTAAAAAAAGGTTAACATTAAGAAGAGATCTGTCAAATTTCAAATATAATTTTATTATGAAAAATTAAATAATGTCAATCAAACAATATTACTATTGAAAATGCAGCAAATAAAATTAAATCTATACAAAATAATTTTATTTCTCATTTTGACAACATAACTTACTTATTGATAAAAAAAACGCAAATCTCAACAAATATTTAAAACTGAATTCGACAGATCTATTCATAAAGCCATTAGAAAAAGCGAAATGAACATGCAAAAAAGCTTAATTTAATTTAACTAATTTTAAACAGAACATAAATAAATTAGTGTATTATTTCACATTACTTTACTTAATATGTTTAATTGAAAGCTCTAAAAATACACTCAAGTAATTAATTCATTCAAGCTTAACAACTTACAAAAAGGTATTTACAAATTTTTAAAATTAATAAATTAATTTTATTTTAATGATACTAACTCATAATTTCATACTTTTTACCGAAATTGCTCGATTATTCAAAACAAAATAAATTAATAAAATTAATAGGTTCTTGAGTTCTTAAAATCGTTAATTTTAAAAAAATTTGGATTCATCGGTATTTCTATCAGAAGTGTAATTAGTTTGTTTTTTTGATTTAATATCTACTTAAATAAGAAAAACTTTTTAATTATATACTTTGTTGCTAAACTGCTAAACTAATTTAAAAAAAAAATTATTTAATCCTAACATGCAGCAAAAATTTAGACCAGACTATACAAAAATATAATAGACCTGCTGCTGAAAATGGTTATGATTATTTTGAAGTATTGTTGCTGTGAAAATTTTAAATCATTTTCTAATACCAATTGATGCAAAGTTATGACAATTAAATACTTGCATTTTAAACTTTTTTGTTATTCCTATCGAGATTCAATTTGAGTTTTTTTTTTTGAAAGAACATGAAACATTTACTATTTTTACTAAATTATAATATTTAAGCTTTCAATAAAATTGTCAGTTAACAATTTCGTTTATTCGAAATTTTTCAGAAATTTTGGTTTTTCAAATTCAGTAGAGCATGATTTCTATTAATATTCATAACACACAGTCTGTCTTTCACTACAGAAGTCCACTCACCAAATTATCATTAGTTAAATTTCCACCACCACCATATGTTGTTAATATTTTCTGTAAATTTGATTTTACATAATGAATTTTCTAATTTTTTTACTCTAAGTACTGTAATTATAATTTTTACAAAATATAATTTTATAAACTAAATGATTTGAATTTAAGGAATGAATAGAAGAGAAATTAAAAAAAAAACATTAAAGGGTAAAATATACCTGAGATCCTGATATTATTGATGCTAAAGCATTGACTAAAGATACACCAATGGATGGAAAATTAAAAATTTTAATATTCTGGAAACAATCTAGGAAAGAATAGTTAAATTAATCAAAGGAAATGCGTTATTTTGCTTTTAAATATTTATGATTACCATAAATAAAAGGAATAATTTCTACATTAACTGAATGGCATTTATATTTTAATCGATTGTAATTAGCAAATATTCCTTTTAAAAAATTTCGCCATGTAAAGTACGGATCATAAATTACTTCAAGAAGTCTTGAGAATTTTAAAAATAAAATTTCCTCCTCTGACGATATCGCGTTTGCATCACATATCTAAAAAGAAAGAAAATTATTTTATAACCAGAAAATAAAGAAAAATAATAATTTTTCAAATATTCCTAAGTATATACCTACTTTTTCAAAAATTTTAGTTGATATAGCTATTAAATTTGCTAAATACTGATATTTAATTATTGTTTCTATATTGTCAAACTGTCTACTAATTATTATCAAACATTCTATTAAATCAGCAATTTCCAATAGCTTCTCTGCTGGAAATTCTTCACCCTGAAACATGAAAAATAAATTTAACGAAATTCACATTTTAAAATTCACAGCTAGCGAATATTTTTAATTTCCTTTATTTTTAGTTATTATTTGTTGTATCAGAATAAGATCAGTGTACCTACCCAGTTTTCAAACCTATCTAAGTTTGAACATTTTTTATATCAACATATATATTTAAATACCCATACGTGTATGTACTTACCTGCTCAATTTGATCACGAGCAATAATAATAAATTTTGTTATGGCTGGTAGCAGTTCATCTGGTAAATAATTTAATTTAGGACCATTTGATTCAATTTCATTAGGGTCGGGAAAATTTTCAAAATCTAATATCAACTGACTTTTCCATATTTTATTAAAACCAATAATAAATTGACGAAAATAAGACTCATCATTCTAAAAAAAAAAAAAAAAAAGATAAAAAAATTTTATTCCAAAATTTTTAAATTGTCATTTAGGTAACGGAGCCTAGGCCCTAAGGTTTAGAAGAAACTTAATCTTGTAGTTAGGTATACCTTAAATTCCTCAAAAAAAAATTTAAATGCCCCTAATTTAAAAAGAAAATTTAAAATTATTTGGAATAGGTTAACAAATTTTTTTTTGGAATACGGTATGAAAATAGGGTTTCACAATCTTATTTTACAGGCCAATCTATAAGTTTTCTGTAGGAATTTTCATATAATGTAATTAGCAACCTGACAAAAACGCGTTTTTTGCAAAAATTGGATTTTTATTCTTGAAAGTGGTATTAGAAATTATGTTTGTTCAACAAATTTGCCGCCATTTTAGTTTTTTTAGGTTTTACCGTTACTTTTTGGTTACTTTGAAATTAAGCATTTTTGAGTATGAAAACTTCGAAATAGCCTTTCATGATGTTCTAGACTTTGATTCAGAAGGAGTTTACCTTCATTTTTTTAGAAAGTTTTAGTTCCTGAAAATATTGTTAGATGGCGTTTTAACCAATTTTGTGTATTAAACTAAAATTACTCCACGTTTTGGGCAACATTTGTACTACAGAAATGAAACCAAAAAAAGACCGTTTCAAGACCTCTCCAACAAAAAAAAATTTTAAGAATCGAATAATAAATAAAAGAGGTATGCCAAATTAAAAAAATTACGAAAAAAAAATGTCCGTTATTATTCAAAAATTCAATTTTAAAGAACGAATCCATAACAAAAATGACTGAAAAACCAAAATTTATGAGGACATGTTTTTAGGAAATGCATGTTGGAACGTGAATGAACGGATAAAACGTTCGAATAATTTAAAACAATTATCTACTACTAAAAAACGTAAAAGCGACTCAAAACAACTCGTGAGTGAGATTTTGAATGATTCGGAGACAGAGCTGGACTGGCCTAACAAGCTAGAAGGAGTTTCCTGGTGGGCGGTACTAAAATCTTATGTCTAAAATTATAATGTTTTCTTTTAATTTTTTTTTTAAGCGTGAGAAAATTTTTTTACAAAGAAAATTTGAATTTCCCGGTCCTAAATTCATTCCCAGTCCAGCCCTGTTCGATATACTCGATTTTATAGAACTTGCTATATGCCTTTAAGAAATTATTGTAAAATCAGATAGGATTAAATACTGAAAAAACAAATTACAATAGCAAAAAGTTTAGGTTATAAGTTTGGAAAAAAAATTGGAAAGAAAATGAAATTGATGTGGAAGAAACATTAAAAAAAAAAATTTTAAAGCTTATATGACAATGTCTATGAAAGTGAAATGGAAGGGGAGTCTGTTTAAAACAGTTCTCGAAAATATATACAGTAAAAACAACACTAAAACTGAGCAAAAATCGAACCAAAAAACTTCAAAACTAGTTTTATATAAAATGCCGCCAATCCGAAAGTACTGGACCGATTTCACCTGCGAAAGCGGGTTTGGAAAGGTATAAATATGTACTTTTTGACTGCGAAGTTTGAAAAATATCGTACGTAAGATCATTTATTTATTTATTTATTTATCTGTAGCTAAACTCAAGCTCATATATATAAAGTTTAAATACATTAAATTTAAAATTTTGACAATATCACATTAGGAAACTATTAATATGAAAACAAAATGAAAATATAACATTGCACTATACATTCATTACAAAAAGATATCGATGTATTCAAAAACTCATGGAGTACAACTTTTTTGAAAATGGCTAAAAATGGTAATTTTTTTGTATGGGGAAATTCTAAGAAGTGAATTATCTTCTAAAAAATTGGAAAATTTCAACCTGCGAAAGCGGCTTTTTAAAGTGGTCTGGAAGACCTTTCCAAAATGGTATAGAGTGACCAAATCGGTTGAAAATTGAGGGAGTACATTCAAATGAAAAAACCCATTTTTTGTTTTTTCAGTGTTTTTAGGGTTTCTTTATGGGTTAAACTGGCAACACCGAGTGGCTGTCACTTGCAAAGAAAACCCGCACGAATACCTACTTAAAATGATATCTGAAAATATTCTTGTAAATTTAACAACAGAGAGATGATAGTTGCAATATTTTCCAAGCCTTCAAGAATCGTCATATGTCCCAAAAAAAATTTTTTTTTTTAAATCTGAAATGCAAAAACTTAGGTCAAATATCAGCCTATAAAATAAATGTAAAATGAAAGTCTAACGATTAGCTTGAAAAAATGAAAAAAATGTCAGGTTGCTATTGCTAAATGTAGTTTCAAAAATTTGTTATGATTTTTATGCCTAAGATGATTTACTTTTATACTATGTAGAGGGCTTGAAGTATCGGTGATAGCTCACTCAATAGGTCAAGGTCGTTAATAAAAAACAGAGTTAAATTAATTTTGAAAGTGAAATTGTTTCATTTTCATTCATTTCTTTATAAAATTTTTGTTTGGGTTGTATTTTTTCTCTTGTTTAAGAGGGAAGTGTGAGGGGTGACACCGACAAAGTAAATGCAAACAAAAGGGGAAATATAAAAATAATAGGTGGTATCAGATGTCAGATGAAATTGTTATTGTATCCGTTGGAATTTTATATGAATTTTTATTGATAAACAAATGACAATATAGGTAGATCAGGTAGATGATTTATTTTATACTCAGCATAATTAATTTTAGCTTAAAATTAAAAAATTATTGAATAAAAAATGTGAAAAAAGCATTATTTTTGCTTATGTTTACATTTTAAAGAAATCTAAAAAAAAAAAAATAAAAATACAAAATATAAACAAAGAGAAAAAAAATGTACAACAAAAAAAAATGTAAATAAAACATTTTTTTCAGTAGGTAATAAATAGGTATACCGTCGTATACATTATACACAAAAATTTCTTTTTTCATTTGATGACGTCTTATATAACAAAAAAAAAAATTTAACACAAGGAATTTTTGTTAAAGTTAAAAGTTAAATTTTTTAAATTTTGTTTTACAATTTTTTTTGCTTTAACACCTAAATACAATTTCAGAATTAAAAACTTTTGAAATTAATTATTGCGGGCGAAATAAATTAAAATTTAATAAAGAATTAAAATTGGGTGGCAACTTAATTTTTTTTTTTTTTCACCTTTGCCGTGTATTGAAGCCAAAGTTTATAAATATCTTTTTTTTCATCCATTATTTTCAATTATATATTTTTAATTTATTCAATAATTATTATATTATATTAAAATTTTTATAATATTTTAATTTCCTTATTAATTTAATAATAATTTTTTTTAATTAAAAATAACAATTTTTCCAAATTTGCTTCATTCAAAAAGCAAAAGTATAATTTTCTCTCTTACATTACATATACTATTGTTTTTTCCTCATCTGTTTTCTGTCAAAAGGTTTATTATTTTGTTTTATTGAATTAGGATCTGGGATAGTACGCCATCTATATTAGAAACTCACCTATAATTAATTCAGGGTTTATGAAAATTATCCTATCCCTTATACCTTGTTCGCATCAAATTTAAAATTCTCTAAATATCCGGAATTAAGAATGCCGTTCGAAAATATTAGTGGATTATTTTTTGATTATGAAAAAAACCAATGAGCAAAAGAGTTGTTTTTTTTGTCACTTTTTTGCTGCTTTGACACAAAAAAGATTTTGCCAATCTTATAACCCTTAAAATGAGGAAAGGTAGTAAGAAAAATGAGCTCGTTACCATTACCAGTGACCAAAGAATATGAATAATTTTATATGACAAATTCCAGTTCATTTGCCTGAAATATTTCGGAAAACAGCATTTGCCACATATATTCCATTAATGCGAACAAGGTATTAAACTGCTTTAATTCAATTGAAATATACCTATAGGCTATATAACACAGTCAGGCAGATAGTGAAAATTCGAACCAATCGTCGTAAAATACAAAATGCCAAGATTTTTGTATTAAATTGACCTATTACTGCCGCATTGTAGAGCATTTGGCCTATCTATGAATAAATTTGGTTTCCTCAATTATCTGTAAAGTTTTTTTTTAAAATAAAACAAATATAAAAATAAGTTAAATTTAGTTTGTATACTACATAATTAAAGGAACACTCTTTAAAAATATTTAATTTTTTTTTCCAGAAAATTATTATCTAAAATCCATATTTACGTTTTTTTGGAAATGTTTTCCTTAAATTCATTAAAAATATTGTTGATTTTGGTAATCCATTTTTACAAACAATTCCTTTGAAAGTGATATCAATGCCTTCTATAGCTTTATATGTTCCCAAAAACCAATGTACATAATCATCAAAGGGAAATTCTTTGAAAAAAATTTTGAATTTAAACAATATCGTATCTATTATCCAAATAGAAAACCGTATTGATGAAAATACTACATAATATAATAAAATTGTTGGCATTAAAAATAATAAACATGTTAAAAATAACACTGTTATATACCATTGCTGATTCATTTGCTCTAAGCTTTCGGTACGATTTTTTAATGAATTTATACGTCTTCCTACAGCCATTTTCCATAATGTTTTTAAACCAATTTTTTCAATATTAAATAAAACCGAAGTATAAATGTAAAAGTAATGTGCATGTAATGTAACCAAATTTAATAAATCACTAAATAAAGCTAATTGACACGATATTCCAAAAATTCCGGCAACAGCTATTGGAATCAATAAAATTTGTATAAATGGAGAAATAATTGCAATAAAAGTTGACCATAAATCGATGTGGTATGTGAAACAATCGAGTAAAAAATTATTTAATTGAAAATTTAATTTTAATCCAATTGGATTTCCTTTTAGTGATTGCAATAAAAATCTTAAATGAAAAATAACTTCTTGGGTGGCATCCAAAACATATTCACCATGCTTGTACCTAAAAAAAATATTAAAATTAAAGTTTCGATTTCAATCCCAATAACGATTATTGGCCAAATTTTAATTACCACGACAAAATGAACCACATCAGCCCCAATCCAACGATCAGATCAATAAGTTCTCTTTTTTCATTCGATTTTTTAGATGACTTCATCAAACTATAATTTGATAATGTGTTTTCAACTTTTTTCTTTGGCACAAATAATTCTAATGGTTTGAATCCTATTTTTATGATAAATATTAAAATTTCTTGAACAGTGTATCGAATATTAGATAAAAATTTTAAAAGTCCCATTACGTCCCCATAACTTGAAGTTGATTTCAATTCACCATCCTCAACGGAAATATTCTGATCGTCGTATATATAGAAATTACATTGAATATCCTTAGCTGAATAAATTGAAGTAGATTGCAAAAAAATCTCTCCGGACTCATCAAATGATAAGACAATTTTATTTTCGTAGGTTTTTCTAAAATTAAAGTTAAAAGGTTGGTAGGTACATAACGATTATTTAAATTTTCATATGATAAAACCTAAGTAAGATTATAGGTAGGTACCTACTTGATTAGTTAAATTTTAGTTAATTGGTCCTTACCTAATGTTCGTGATAACACCTAATCTTTTTGAGTTCTGATTTGGATTCGGAATTATGAAATATGATATTAAATTTTCATCAATTAAATTTTCACCAAAAAGTTCACAATCATTTAATTTTTCCAGGTAAATTGATTCTGGTATGAAAATATTTAACTTCATTTTAAAAATGAATATAAATCTTAATAATGTTTTAATATATATTTTTTTTAATTTAATTTCTTTTTAAATTTTACTCATTTTTTAAGTTTTTTATTTTGTGATTAGATTTAGAAGAAAGAAAATGATAAGATATCTTCATTGATTTTGATTTCATTTTCATTTATCATTTTCATCAACAAAAACAATTTAATCAGACAAAATTGTAAACAAAGAATTAGACATGTCGGTAACGGCGCTATGAAGAATTGAGTCCGCGCGAATAAATTTCACCAATGATGTTTCGCGAACTTAGAGTCTGTTCACTATTCGCATTATTTAAAAAAAATTAAATACGATTTCAATTTTCAGGCCTTAAATAGGCTTTCCAAAATTGGAATTTTATTCATAAATTAAATCATGTTAAAATTGCTGTTCACACCATGATTTTTTTTAACCCGGGTTAATTTTGTTGTTTTTTTATTTTTATTTTTATTTTTTTTTGCTAAATTTCTAAATAAATATTAATGAAAATAAAATTTAATCAAAAATAATTTAAAAATTATATAGAAAAATTCTATAAGTAGATTAATTAATTTTTAATTAAAATTCGAAAAATAAAAATTACAAAAAAAAAAAATTATTTTATTTTTGTTTTTTTTTAGCCATTTTGTTTTTTCTTTTTATATATATATTATATATAATATATATATTAAACTATATACATTGTACACCTATTTTATAAAGTAAAGTATCTGCCATAGAAAATATATTTCGTCCCGCCAAAAAATCTATGTTTTTTTTTACTCAAAATCTATCATTGTGTTGAATAAAAATGATCAGGGATGGGATGGTTGCTTTTTTAAAAGTTACGAAATAAAACAAGACTTTTAATTTTATAAACTCATCACAGACAACATTTTATTTCTATTTTTTCTAATTTTTAATTTTTTAGTAAAAAATTTAAAATGAAATATATGCGCACACGTATGAAAAAATGAATTAAATAAATTTTATTGAAATTTTCACAACATTTGAAATTACATTCAACGCTTGTAAGAATGGAAGCTAATTTACTTACTAAATTATTTTCTGTTACATGTAAATCGAAATTTTCAGCAAAATTAGTCAACGTTTTACTTACCGATCAATCGATTTGGGTATTTTAAAAAAAAAAAAATTTTTAATTTTTTTCACGTTTTTTCACAAAAAATTGGTAAAAGTTAATTTAAATTATTATTTTAATTTCTCACTAGCGGTTGAAGTACAAATTAGCTTTAAGCTTTAAAAAAAATTCTCACATCCTTAAAATCGAAAAATTAAAGCAAAACAAAAATCATATGATTTTTATTTATAAGTATTGAGTATTTAAGGGAAACTATGACGCGCTTAAAGCCAAATAAATGTAAACAATGCATTTATTTTATAAAAGAACAAGGTGACTATGATAATTTTTTGTCTTTACAAAAAATTAAAAAAATTGTAAAATATAAGTAATTTTACGGTTTTCAAAAATTTTAAAAATAAGAAAATAGTTTTAAGTCGAAAATAAAACGAAATGAACTCACTTTGTTCTTAAAAAAGTACTTAATTTTGGATTTTAAAAAAAACTGCGAAAAAAACTTAAGTAAAAGGAATCGGAAAGGCACCTTGTAAGAGGGAGATGAATTTTTTTTTTTTTTTGCATAAAAATTTTCGTTGTTCCTTGTTACTCTACTATAGAAATAAGTTTACTCTGCTATATATTCCTAGCTTTCTATGTATTGCCCGTAAAAAAGCGTAGTCAAAGTTGAACGTGTAAATGTGTGCGTTTTCATGTAATTTTGCTTAGAGTTCAAGGGATCGTTATAATAGATTTCTTTTTCGGATGTAACAAAATATTATTAATTAAGTTACATGGCCACCACAGGAAATTATGATAATTACGTATAAAGTAATTTTATTTTAAAAATCAAAAGATTTATTATTTTTACCTTTGAAAATTTAAGTTTATTCAATTTATTTGAAACTTCTTATATTGTATTAAAAGACTAGTTTTAATACCTCATTTTTTTATCACAAATTTTAATTAAACATTTTTATCACATTTTTTTCATTAAGATAAACTAATTATGATAATTATTATAAAATAATTAATTATAAAATGTAAATGACTAAAGTGATTGCTGTAAATTTTGGCACTATTTGGAACAATATCAATATTTTGCCCATTCAAAATTTTTAGGTTGAACATCCAATGTTTTTTTCCAATTGAATCAGTCGGAAATCTAAAAAGCTTAATACATATTGTAATAAAAGTTGTTAAGAAAAAAATTATATTACCAGTAAAAACTAATCTGGCTTCCGTTTTTAAAAACCGATTTACAATCTTTCACAAAACATCGAGGAGCCATTATTAAAAAAAAAAAAAATGAATTATTAAAAAACACAAATGAAATGTAAAATATTAAAAATTATCTGTTCTTGATTTTTTTGAATCTTTAAAACTTCACTTATCAAACTTTGTTTATATTTTTCAAATCAAAATACAAATTTAAATCAAAAACGGAAACGGAAACGTCTCGAACTTTAGCAAAAATGTTTTTAAAAATAACATTCACTACCGATGCCAATATTATTAGAAAAAAATTTACATTTCATAATGCCCCAAGAACGTATGTGACCGGCCTGTGTTTGTTTTTTTTTTTTTCTCAGTCATGGCAAAGATGACATATTATAAAGATAAGAACACAGGAATAAGTGTAGTTTTCTCCCGCCAAAACTTCTCTTTGTATTGGTTGTTTTTTTTTTATTTACACTTAGTTTTTATATGATTTTATTATAGGTGTTCAATAGACAAAATCAGGGATGGACCCGATGAAATATTTTTTAAATAAAAATTCTTAAATTTAAACGTGTAACACGGATAAAATTTTATTTCTATTTTTCTTAATTTTAATTAAAGCACTTTAAAATATAAAAATTCGACAGCGAATAAAAGGATTTACTAAAAATTCTTGGCGATACTGCCGTTTGAAAATTTTGAAGGGCCATAACTCCAAAATGGGGGCCTTCCCGCAACAACCGTTTCGGATTTAACATTTTAGGGACCGCCTCTATTATCTACCCAAAAATAGGGCAAATGGGGCACAAAAAAATTTTTTCCATACTAAAATGTATCAAAACTTTGGGAGACCCTATCTCCGAAACGGGGCCTTTGCCCCAAGAACTGATTTCAGTTTTGGGAGTTTGGCCACCGCCTCTACCGCCCTCCAAGTTTCAGCCCATTCTGAGAGGTTCAAGGAAACGGAAGTTTAGCCAAATTCTTTATTAAAATAATTGTAACAGTGGTAGGAATCCACATTCATTAAACTGGATAAAATTATAATTTTATTCATTTTAATGAACATTATTTCCACCTTGCTTTCTAATTATTGCAAAATATTTTTCTTAACAATCTTGATATAACTGGCGGGTGCAGATATTCAAAAAATCTAAAGAAATATATCCTTATCGATTTTTACATGATGGGAACAAAAATAATTATATTTCGATCATTATACCTGGCAAAATATACTTTTTTCCTGACCATTTAATATATTTAATTACTTTTTTGAAAAAAATTTAGTATTTTACAACTTTTTTTTTTACACAACTTAACTTCAGTTGAAAGTTTTCAAATTTAAGTTTACATCCCTAATCATTTATTTTTTTCTTTATCGTTTTGTTTCGGAAAAAAAGCAAAAATCGTGACGGGTTTAAAACAACAACATTCAATTTGATGACGCGTTTAAGGCAAAACGTGTAAAAAAAAAAAATTCTTATTCATATACAGAGTGACTATACTTGCTTTAATTTTAAAAAGTTTACTTAAAAATTTATAAAAAAATAAGTATTTTGGGTTTTATGCTAATAATAAATTTAGAAAACAATTTTTGAAATGTTACAAAATATTTTTGTTGTTTAAAAAATAGAAATAAAGGTTTTTTAAACAAAATAATTTCAATACAACCTGAAAAATTTAAATATGTTGAGAGGAAAATTTATGCAATATACCTTGTAAATTAGAAAAATAATACACATAAAAATGTATTGCTGTCTAAAAAAAAGTTTACTCTATGCTACTTATCTTTATAATATGTCATCTTTGGTCATGGTTAGCTATAAAAAAAATGTGAATTGGAAAAACATCTGATTTTCTACTTGTGCTACACTTTTTTCATTCAAGGCAACTAAATATATACACCAATACCTCGCTTTGCGTTCATTTCGTTTTGTGTTTTTTCGAAGTTGCGTCGTTGCTGAATTAATACTAATTATCACTTTGCGTCGTTGGATTTTCGAAGTTGCGTTGTTTTCGGTAGCAAACATTGGACCAATTTTTCGTGAAAGGATGCCGAATTACGACAACAGACACTTTCGACTCATCACACAATGATCAATTTTTGTTTTTTTTTAAATTAATGAAATCTTTTATTTTGTTTTAATTGATTTTTTTTTTTTTATGAATGTATATTGTATGTATGTATGAATGTATGTATATGTCTACAAATAATTTTTTTTATTATTTTTTTTTCATTTAATGATTACTTTTTTCAATTTTCTTCTTAAAAAGTAGTATTTTCGTAACCCTGAACCTATCTTTGATCTTAACATGGTTAACATGGTTTGCGTCGTGTTTTTTTGGAACGTAACCACGACGCAAAGTGAGGTATTGGTGTATAGTTAATATATATATGATTCAAACGTACATGCCCAACCGATAATTTTTTGACGTAATCATAACATATCAGGATATATTCATTTAATTTGACTCACATTTAAAGGTGAAAACACAATTGGGGCGACGACGACGGCGACAGCGATTTTTCATATAAAAAAATCGCTTCAATTGTTTCATTCTCATACAAATATATGGTTTTTGACAGTCGCTATCGCTGTCGCCGTCGTTGTCGCCCCAATTGTGTTTTCACCTTAACTCAACTTTAAAACAACTAATTTTTTTGTATGATAAACCTTAAACTCAACAACTATTTATAAACATTGGTGAAACCTTATTTAAGCCCGAAGTTTATTCAGCTTTAATATGCTTTCCAAACTTGGAATTTTATTCATAAATTAAATCAGGTTATCCCTCAATTAAAAATTGTTGTTCACACCAATATTTTTTTTAACCAGCGTTAATTTTGTTGTTTTTTTTTGTTAAATTTCTAAGTAAAAGTTAGTGAATAAAATTTAATCAAAAATAATTTAAAAATTATTTAAACTTTTCAAAAATCGTAAGCCACGACAAATTGAACATGCTCATTCTCAAAAAAACTAGAAAAACTGTGCCTTTACTATCGAAATGTAAGTGGACTTCGTTCTAAGTGTAAGACTATTTTTCTAAAAACTGAAACACTTAACGGAGACTTGGCTTTATAATGGCATCCTTAATAATTAACTTTTTTCTCCCTGCTTTCATATTTTTCGAAAAGATCGTTGACCCAATATTGACGGTGACAGCTCTAATGTTCCGAAAGGTGGTGGAACTCTAATAGCGACACGATCTCACCATGATGTTACTCTGATTTCTCTTCCTTCTTATACTCTAATTGATGCCGTTGCATTAAACTGAAGACTTCTTGTAAATCTATTTTCATTTTTAATATTTATATTAGTCCTTGTAACACTTCTGGTTACGATGAGGTTTTAAATCCTATTAATTTTGTCTCTGACATTCTATATGATTTCAATTTACCCAATTTGAGATGGGTTGCGTCTGATGAGGGTGACCACCTAATTTCAACAAAATTCTCCTTATGTTTGACTTTCTTCATGCTGTTTCATTAGCTCCTCTCTTTCAAATTTCTAAAGTCAAATATTTTATGAACAGACAGTTGGATCTCATTTTCTTTTCTGACTCAACTAATTGCACTGTTCAAGAAAGTGCAAATTTCTTGGTTGAAATTGATAGATTTCACCCTCCTATGAATTTCATATTTAGTATTTTCCTGGTTTAATAGAGAACTAAAAGCTCCAAGAAACAGGAAGAATAAGGCTTGGAAAAATTTCTTAGTAACCGGAAGTGAGGTCGACCATGAGGCTTTTCAATATTTATTGAATGAGTTCCGAATCTTGTTTGAGTCTCAATATGAGGATTATTTAAACAAGACAAAGCTTGACAAATTGAAGGATCGTAAAAGATTCTTTAGTTTTATTAATTCTAAGAAGAAAAGGGATAGTTATCTTCAAACTCTTAGTTTTTTAATACCTCTTCCAATGATGACCTAACTGTAGATAATTTTTTTTGCTAACCATTTTTCCAGTTCTTTTTCTGACTCAAACTTCAATGTTGATACTGCCTATTTCAGTTATTTAAACAATTGCCTGCAAACTTCTATGACCGTAATATCCATTGAAGTGAATGAACTTTTCAAGTTTTTATATAAGCTTCAAGATGACTGTTCTTATGGGCCTGATGGTGTCCTTGAAAATTGTGCTTCTACTTTATGTACTCCTCTATCTATTATTTTTAATAGATCTTTATTAACCGGTTACTTTCAAAAAGTCTGGAAACATTTATATATCATACCCGTTTTCAAGAAAGGTTGCAGAGTTGACGTTTTAAATTATCGTCCAACAGCTAAAATTACTTCAATTCCTTTTCGAAGCTGTTATTTCTGAAGATATACATTTTTATTGCAAGAATTTTTACTGATAATCAGCATGGGTTTCTAAGTAACTAAGTAACTAAGTAACTAAGTAACTAAGTAACTAAGTAACTAAGTAACTAAGTAACTAAGTAACTAAGTAACTAAGTAACTAAGTAACTAAGTAACTAAGTAACTAAGTAACTAAGTAACTAAGTAACTAAGTAACTAAGTAACTAAGTAACTAAGTAACTAAGTAACTAAGTAACTAAGTAACTAAGTAACTAAGTAACTAAGTAACTAAGTAACTAAGTAACTAAGTAACTAAGTAACTAAGTAACTAAGTAACTAAGTAACTAAGTAACTAAGTAACTAAGTAACTAAGTAACTAAGTAACTAAGTAACTAAGTAACTAAGTAACTAAGTAACTAAGTAACTAAGTAACTAAGTAACTAAGTAACTAAGTAACTAAGTAACTAAGTAACTAAGTAACTAAGTAACTAAGTAACTAAGTAACTAAGTAACTAAGTAACTAAGTAACTAAGTAACTAAGTAACTAAGTAACTAAGTAACTAAGTAACTAAGTAACTAAGTAACTAAGTAACTAAGTAACTAAGTAACTAAGTAACTAAGTAACTAAGTAACTAAGTAACTAAGTAACTAAGTAACTAAGTAACTAAGTAACTAAGTAACTAAGTAACTAAGTAACTAAGTAACTAAGTAACTAAGTAACTAAGTAACTAAGTAACTAAGTAACTTAGTAACTAAGTAACTAAGTAACTAAGTAACTAAGTAACTAAGTAACTAAGTAACTAAGTAACTAAGTAACTAAGTAACTAAGTAACTAAGTAACTAAGTTACTAAGTAACTAACTAACTAAGTAACTAAGTAACTAAGTAACTAAGTAACTAAGTAACTAAGTAACTAAGTAACTAAGTTACTAAGTAACTAAGCAACTAAGTAACTAAGTAACTAAGCAACTAAGCAACTAAGCAACTAAGTAACTAAGTAACTAAGTAACTAAGTAACTAAGTAACTAAGTAAGTAACTAAGTAACTAAGTAACTAAGGATAGGTCTACTACTACTAATCTAATAAAAATTACTTCAGCTTATAGGCAGTGGTGATATTCGAAAATTTTAACAATACGCTTAAAAAAAATATTATTCAATATTTATTTATACATATAAAAAATATTTATTAACGTAAGAAAAAAATTTAATTAAATAATGTCCAAATAAAATGTTGGTTATAGCACGGCACAATTGGAGCAGAATCTTTAACCCGTTTGTCACTTGCCAGATGATACCCTTGTTGCAACCAAAATTTAACATGTGGTCAAAATCTTCCATCGGTTTGCCCATTAAATTTAGCGTCATTAAATGAGTGGTAGTTTTAATTAATAAAGAATTTCTCTTATCATTAATTATAGCCAATACATTTTTTGGTACAAAATTTGTGTGTTTAATCATTTCTTCTTTTTATGTACCGAATTTGAATAAAATCGTATTTTTGAAGTCCTCCCCATACGACGTCGCTGGGTAGGAGGCCAATAAATGTTTTGTTACGAAATTTGTGTGTTTAATATGTCCTTTTTTTATGTACCAAATTTGAAAGAAATCGGACAAACTTTTGAAATCCTTCCCAAGGAAGATCGCTGGGCAGGAGGCCAATAAATGTTTTGTTACGAAATTTGTGTGTTTAATATGTCCTTTTTTTATGTACCAAATTTGAAAGAAATCGGACGAACTTTTGAAGTCCTTCCCAATAAATTTTTTGTTACGAAATTCGTGTGTTCAATCATTTCTTCTTTTTATGTACTAAATTTGAATGAAATCGGACAAACTTTTGGTTGTGAAAATTTGATTGCAAAATTTCTCGGGCAGAGAAACAGACGAAAAACTTTTCAAATCACGATTGAAGTGGTAGAATATTGTATTGTCATCGGGTTCAGAGCTATATTCAAAATTTCGGAGCTGTAGCTTGTCGGAAAGTGGTCTAAAATTTGATTACAAAATTTCTAGGACAGACAAACAGACAAGAAAGTGAGTTGATAAAAACGTTGTAAAATACCAAAAATTTCTGATGAGGATGTGAACCAAACATCGAAACGTCAAATAAATTAATTATAAAAACTAATGTTTAATAAATAATTTATTTATTTTTAAATTTAATACTTTGTCTGATTTAATTTGTCAAAAATTTACACAAAGTTTTATTTTCTATATGTCGCATATCAACAAAATCTCGAAATTCGGTTACTGGAATGATGTATTTGGTTATTTTATTTAACTGCTTTAATATATTTTCACCTTCAATCCATGGTGCTTCAACAATATTAACCAGCCATGTTTCTGGATTTAATATATTATAGCAATTTAAAAATTTTTTTGTTAATTTGGTCCGTAAAATAGTTTCAATATCACGAAATACACAAAAAATCAGTCATTTTTTAACTTTAAAACATTGTTAAAGTAAAAACATAATATACAACAACCGGTACGGACAATTTTGAAAATTTTAACAACCGGTACGGGCGTACCGCCCCGTACCGGCTGAATATCACCACTGCTTATAGGGATAACATGGAAAAGGGTTATCAGACTGACTCTGTATACACGGATTTTAGCAAAGCATTCGAGGTTCTTCCTCATCAGATTATTTTATTTAAATTGGCTGCGTATGGTTTCCAACCTTCTTTTATTGAGTGGAAAAAATCTTGGCTTGGTCCTCGGGATTATCAGGTCAAATTTCGGTCTGCTACATCTTTAACCTACACAGCTACTCTTGGAGTGCCTCAAGGTAGCCACTTGGTCCACTTGATTTCGTGATCGCTATTAACGATGTTTCACTCATCATTTCCTATAGCGATCACAACATTTATGCCGATGATATTAAAATTTTTAAAAAAATCTCTAGTCCTTCAGACTGCAATCTTAATAGATTTGGCTAATCTTCTTCTTAATTCTTATTCCCAGAGTCAATGAACTCACTCTAGGTTTTTTTAAACGTTGGTCAAGAGAGTTCTGTGACCCATTTATAACCAGACTTCTTTTTACATCTCTTGTGAGACCATTGTTAGAATATGCCTCTCAAGAGTCTCAAGTATGGTCACCCTTTTTTCTGTCGACATCAACAGAATCGAATCCGTTCAAAAAAAAATTCTTAAATTTGCATTGAGGCATCTTCCTTGGATAACTTAATCCTTCCACCGTACAGAGAACGCTTAAATCTCATTAAGCTTAAATCTCTTCAACACAGACGTGAATTTGCAGATGTTGTTTTCATTCATCAAATTATTATTGGTGAAATTATTTCTCCTATTATTCTGGAGAAGATTAACTTTCGAGTTAATACCAGAAGCCTCCGTACTACTAACTTATTTGAAATTACTTACCATAGAACCGAATATGGATTCAATGATACCATTTCTCGAATGTTTGCTTTTGCTAATAAAAATCATCATGTTTTTGACCTTAATCTCTCTAAGGCATCCCTTAAAGCTGGTTTAAAAGCTTATTCTTTTTTCTCTAATAACATTGAAAGACTATAATTAATATTTAAATTTTCTGTATATCCGAAGCCAAGGGAAGTGGTTGACTAAAGATAATTCTAATTATTTTCTATTATTTTATTTTTTAAATTTACATTATCTTTTCAACATGCAAACCGACCCTGACGAAGTAATGTAAGACAATATATATTTCATATATTATCCGAAGCCGATAGGTCGATGTATGCTGATTGTTTTAATTTGAGTTTTTTTTTTATTCATTTGGAATCTTCATGAAATGTCTTAGTTGACGCCGGAGGAAGTAGTAGGATATTTTCCACTGATTCTTCTATCTTTTTTATTTTACTTCTATTTTTTCTATTCTTTATTTTTTTAATTTACTCCTCTTCTAATCTTCTTCCTTTAACATTTTTTTCTAGGGAAACTATTCTTTGTATTATGTGATATGTCACTAATGATTTCGTTATTTATTAGAAACGAGATTTGTTCTTGGTGTTTGATGTTTTTTTTCTGATGCTTGATTTAAGCATCGTTTGGTGGTAATATTAATTTTCCATTGCATGCTTTGAACCGAGCCTCTCCTCTCATATTAGCATGTATATGAGAGTGATGGTAAAGTTTTAATGGCAATTTATTGCCTTGAAGTGCAGTGGTGTTAAGATACACCCCAACTCAACTAACTTACAAATAAATTTTATTCACTAATTTTTATTTAGAAATTTAACAAAAAAAAAATAAATAAAAAAACAACAAAATTAACCCTGGTTAAAAAAAATCATGGTGTGAACAACAATTTTCAATTGAGGGATAACCTGATTTAATTTATAAATTAATTTAAAATTTAAATTCGAAAAATAAAAATTATAAAAAAAAAAAGATTTTATTTTTATGCTTCTTTTTTAGCCATTTTGTTTTTTGTTTTTTTAATTATTCAAACGCGCATGCCCAACCGATAATTTTTTTACGTAATCATAACATATTCATTTAATCTAAATAAACAATGCTGGGTTTTATCATGTGAACTTAATTTAACTCACATTTAACTCAACTTTAAAACAACTAAATTTTTTTCCTAAATTAAACTTTATAATAATCTAATACCTTGTTCGCACTTCAACATTTATCCGGATAAATAAGTGGAAATTTCCACTTTCTGAAACTATCGTTCGCACTTTAGAAGTGGAAAAAATTTGACGGTTCTAGAAAAAATATAAATAAATTTATTTTTTTTGTTATGAATTTTCAAAAATCTGAAGTTCATAAATAATTTAAAACGGCTTATTAATCAAATTTTGGGACAAAAAAGGTTTAGGACTATCAATTCACGTTAAGAGGACTTGCTCCGTCCCAAACATTTTTGTCCCAAAATTTGATTAAGAGGACTTGGTACCAGTTTGGATTTTTTGTCCCAAAATTTGATTGAAAAGCCGTTTTAGATTATTTTAAAGTTTAATTAAAAAAAACATTTCATTCATGTTACAATCGTAACATGAAAAATTTCTAAGTCTTTAAACGACTTAAAATTGTAAAATTCAACGAAATAAAATTAATGTTAAGATAAGAAAATGCACACAATGCAAAATGTGCAGACAAATTTTATTTTTTCTCACAATTTCATACTTAAATTTAATTTGACAAAAATGCAAATTGCAATTTAATTATATTTCAATTCATAATTCTCATTTTTATTATTGTAGTTTTATATTACTTATAATTTTTATATTATTTATAATTTTTATACTACTTATAATTATTGTACCAAATAAATTGTACAGTTCGTTATAAACCATCAACTAAACAACATCTTTTTATTTATAACTAACAAAGTGCTTTCTTCATGTGGTCCTTCGAGCCGGACTATATCCACTGAAAATCGTCAATCCGGGACTACATCCACTGAAAATCAAAGGACAAAATTTAAAATTCTGAATTGAGAAAAAATATAAAAAAATTTTAGAAACAAAAAAGTTTAAATACTGAATTTTTGAAAAAGGAAAAATTGAAAAGAAACTAAAATTATTATTGAGGAAAATTTGAAAAAAATGGTAGTTTTTTTTGAAAAATATTAAATAAAATTTCGTTATAAAATAAATTTTAACTTTAACTTTGGTATTTTTTTACAAAATTATTCAAAAAAAAATTTTTTTAAAATTTAAAATCATACAGTCCAACAATATTTGAAAAAAAACAAGTTTTTAAACAGAATTTAGAAAAAAAACACACGAAGCAGTCATAGAACTGCCTACAGAAATTTATACTTAAAGATTGAAAAAAATATGAAATAACAGTGGCTACAAATGATAGGCTGCTGAGTACAAAATGTAAATTAAAATATTTTACCCTCTACCAAAAAAACGCACAACGCGGCTAACGAAGTATAAACTTCAAAAAAATTTTCGTATATTTTACTCCGGCACGACCTAACCGTAGCTCCCCACCCAAAATATTTTTTCAAGTAATCTTAATTTCACCGGAGCTACCTATTAAAAAAAAAAAAAAGTTCGTATATTTTGCTCCGGCACGACCTAACCGTAGCTCCCCACCCAAAAATTTTTTTTCAGGTAATATTAATTTCACCGGAGCTACCTATTTTGAACAAATAATTTTTCGTATATTTTGCTCCGGCACGACCTAACCGTAGCTCCCCACCCAAAAAATTTTTTTCAGGTAATATTAATTTCACCGGAGCTACCTATTTTGAAAAAAAAAATGTTTTCGTATATTTTACGTCGGCACGACCTAACCGTAGCTCCCTGCCCAAAAATTTTTCGGCTGGTAATCTTAATTTCACCGGAGCTACCTAAGTAGATAGTTTATGAGAGTTCTGGATAAATATGCGGATCCATTTATGCGGATCCTCTATTATATGAGAGTTCTAGATAAATTTAAGCGGATCCTCTATTATATGAGAGTTCTAGATAAATTTAAGCGGATCTCTATTATATGAGAGTTCTAGATAAATTTAAGCGGATCTTCGTATTATATGAGAGTTCTAGATAAATTTAAGCGGATCCTCGTATTATATGAGAGTTCTGGATAAATTTAAGCGGATCCTCGTATTATATGAGAGTTCTAGATAAATTTAAGCGGATCCTCGTATTATATGAGAGTTCTAGATAAATTTAAGCGGATCCATGTTTAAGCGGATCCATATTAAAGTGGATTATTTAAGCAAATTATTTAAGTGGATTATTTAAGTGGATTATTTAAGCGGATTTCGAATTATTTAATCGGATTATTTAAGCGGAGCCGTGTGTTAAGTAAATTATTTTAAGTGGAGCCGTGTATTAGTAAATTATTTTAAGTAATGAAAGTTATATCTAAGTGGATTATTTAAGCGGAGCCGTGTGTTAAGTAAATTATTTTAAGTGAATCAGCGCATTTGATTCAAATTTAAGTGGAGCCATATTTATATGTATTTTCAAATAATTATAATTGATGTGTAAAAATGCTGACAACTGTAATTTGAGATTCGAATTGATTTTTATATTAAAGTATTTTAATTAAATTATATTATATAAAAGTTAAGTTGAGTTAGAAGAAATTTTTTTTCTATTTGGTGGATTATTTAAGATGGATAAGTTAAGTGGATATTTTTTCGTGGTATTTGTGAATTATAAATCGTTGGAGCTGCATGTATGTGTGAAAAGTGGATTATTCCAGGAACCATATTAAATGGATAATTTTAAGTTAAGTTGAGTGGACAATACTAATACTTTTAAATGGTTTGCAGATTCACATAAGTTTTTGTGTTATATTTTATGTGTAAGAGAATGTAAGCATTTTCAAATAATTATGAAATTGTAAAAATACCGACAAATGTTATTGATTATTTGAAATTAATTGAGATATCATTGTATGTGTAAAACATGTGATAATATGTAATTACTAATTAGATATTCGAAAATATAAAAAAAAAACAATTTTTATTCAGCTTAGTATACGATAATTATTATACAAACTTGTTTTAAAAAAAATCGTAAACTTAAAAAAAGTGAAAATTCAAAATCTAATTCAATCAAAAAATTAGTGCACAATACTAATACTTTTTTAATTTTCTTTAAAACAAAAAAATTTAACTGCGCCAGAAATCGAAGCAATTTATTGAAAACTTCGAGAAATATTTTTAATATTAATAATAATTTTTTTCACAAACCAAATTTAAAATAAATTGGAAAAATTACAAAATTAAAAAAAATAAAAAAATAAATAAATCATAAAAAATTAAGAAACAAAAATGTTTCATAAATACTTTAATTCAAAAATAAGATTCGAACAAAAAAATATCATTTAACTCAAAAAATTAAATTAAAAAAAAAAAAATCAAAAATATTAATTCGACTATGAATTCTTCTTTATATCAAAATTTGAAATTGCATTTAAATGAAACATACAAAAACTTTCATTTATTATTTTGTGACATCAAATAATATAATTTCCCCAAATAAAGTTTGAAAACTCGATTCGAAAAATTATAAAATTTTAATTAGTGAATAAAAATTAGTTTTGATTAAAGTAAAAACAATAAAAAAATAATTTCGCTAAAAATTCAAAGTCGGATTAAGTATATAGCTCGTCCTAAATAAATAACTAAATAATTTCAAAATGAAAATCAACTTTTATTTCTAATTTCAAAAATAATTTCGCAGTTTCGTGAATTTTATAATTAAAGTATGAGATAAAATTAAAAATAGAAATTTGATTAACATGTACTAGAAAAATTCAATTCAATTTCAAATGTTTCAATTCAATTTCAAATGCTTCCCTAAATAAAAAATACAGACACAACATTTTGTCATTAAAATCTTTATTAGACATATTGATAATTTTAAAGTAAATAATTTATTAGTTAAGATAATATGTAAATAAAAATTATAATTAAAGCTAAAAATAAAGTAAATATATCTTTTTTTAAATTACAGCTTTTCTTCACTTAAAAAAATTTAGAAATTCGACCACCATCATACAAAGCTCCTATTCATCCTCATCGTCATCGTCATTACCATCATAGCCACTATCTGATGACATAACACTGTCCCATTCATCCTCATCATCATTACTATTATCACCATCATCCTCCATAGGATTATAGAGGTAATCTTCATCACCACTGCTTATTATACCATCATCCTGCTCGTCTTCTTCAGAATCAGCAACATCATTCTCATCATCACTGCTTATTATACCAACATCCTGCTCCTCTTCTTTAGAATCAGCACCACCATTCTCATCATCACTGCTTATTATCTCCACAACATCGCAATATTTCAGGAATATATATTTGTGGCCATTAATCGTATTACTGATCACATCGGTCTGAAAAATATATATATATATAAAATACTGATAAATATATAAAACAAAAAAAAAAAAAAAAATTAAGAACAAAAAACTAAAGAAAAAAAAATTAAGAACAAGAATCGAGTTTAAATTTTTTCTCAAACTTTATTATTGATGTTACAAAATAATAAACAGTTTTAAATAAAAAATTTTCTGTGTTTCACTTAAGTTCAATTTGAATCTGATTTAAATTTTGAAATAAAGAAAAATTTATATTCGAATTTATTATTATTATTATTATTTTTTTTTAAATATTATAAGTTAAATGATATTTGTTTAAGACCAATCTTTTTTTTGAATTAAAATATTTGTTTGTTAATACATTTTACTAGGAAATGAAAATTCTTTAAAAAATTTCTGTTGTTATATACAAAAAATGTTAACACTTTCTTAAGCATCGCTCTTGCTAAATTGGTAAAGTCTTCGAAATAATTAAGCTAGAGAGGTGCTTTTTTCCCTGGTTCGATTCCCCCACAGTATCTAATTGATATATCAGTTTTAACAGATCCTTCATGATGATATTACGTGGGTAAGATATAAAAAAATAAAAGTTATCGTGATAATTGAAAATACCTATATAAAAATCTTTTAATATGCGAATTTAAAATTAAATTTTCTTTTAAAGTGAGAATATTTAAGATCATCTAATAGTCCAAGAGCTCGCAACGTAAGAATTCACGTGATTTTAGCAAGGCTCATTTTTTAATATAATGTTCCATACTACGGTGCAGGACGCATAAAGGTAGTCTGGCTGTCAGACGACTTTGCGTTTACCCGTGGGAGCAGAACCAAGTAGGTAAAAAAAATTCAAAATTACATGAAAAAAACAAATTACTTTTAAATGACATAGGTCTGGCATCCATTTAGCAACGGTATTTCCGTCTGGCAAATCGGATGTAGTATATATAAGATCCAATCTATAACATATAAAAATTTCAGCCTTGCTAAAATGACGTGAAATTGAAGTTTTTTTTTGTTATAAATCAAGGTCTGGCACGGTCTTAACAACTCCGAAACCGTCTGGCAATGATGCATTAACATTTCATATAATAAGCACAAACAAGTGACATAACTAGAAATCGTGCTATTATCACGTAATTTTGCATTTTTTCTTTGACCTACCTGGATCTGCTCCCACGGGTAAACGCAACGTCATCTGACAGCCAGACTACCCTTATGGGTCCTGCACCGTAGCATTTAACAATATTTTAAAAAATGAGCCTTGCTAAAATCACGTGCCAAAAACGTTGCGAGCTCTTAGACTATAATATTTACAAATTAATCTTTACTTATAATGAAATCAAAATTTGGATTTACTTAAAAACTTATTCAGTGGAGATCGAATTTAAATTTTTACTTTAGAGTCTAAATATACATTGCTTGCATAATTTCTAAATTCAAAAAGATTATAAGATCATCTCATATTCATAAATCTGTTTTTCTAAGATTGACAAATGGAAATGCAGTTTTTCATGTAATTGCAAATTATTCTATTTATCGGTAATTAACTATTCTTTCTTTAATTATTTTTACATTATTATAATCTAATTTCCTTCTTTAGATTTTTATTATATTGAACTTCTAAATTTTTGCAGTTTTATCATTATTATTTGAGTTTGTAAAATAATTTAAACATCTGTGGGAAAAAATAAAAATTGAAACCCAATCAAATTATTTTCCCATAGTATTTATTAATTCCCGAATTTTTGTATTAATTCAATATTATTTTAATAAAAGTAAATGCTTATCACTAAGAAATATATTGCACACATTGCAAACATTTAATGTTAAAATAAAGAATTTAATAAATTTCTAACAAAATAAATGCCTATCAGTAGGAAATATGATAAATAGTGGCAGTAATTTAATATTAAAATAAGGAATTTTAGTAAATTGTTTTGAGTAATATTTTTTACATATAAATTATCTAATTTTTTGATTTTTTTGTTTAAGTTAATTAGGTATAAATTTGAGAATTTTTCTTTTTTAAATTACATTTTAATTAAATCCTTAAATTAGTCCAAAACAATAAGAATGATTGATTTTGATTGTATGAACTTATTTAATTTTATTTTAACTCGTTTTCGGAGTATTAATGATCGTCCTTTTGGAGATGATCTCGCGGAATTCGTCCAAATGTATCGACGAGTAATAATTTATGTTTGTGAATTCGGTACCGATCATTTTGTAATAATTACAAATATGATTCCTGAGGCAGATTTCCCGGTGAGTCTAAATTTTTTTTTCTTTAGTTTTTTGTTCTTAATTTTTATCTTTTTTTTTTTTTTTTGTTTTATATATTTATCAGTATTTTATATATATATATTTTTCAGACCGATGTGATCAGTAATACGATTAATGGCCACAAATATATATTCCTGAAATATTGCGATGTTGTGGAGATAATAAGCAGTGATGATGAGAATGGTGGTGCTGATTCTAAAGAAGAGGAGCAGGATGTTGGTATAATAAGCAGTGATGATGAGAATGATGTTGCTGATTCTGAAGAAGACGAGCAGGATGATGGTATAATAAGCAGTAGTGATGAAGATTACCTCTATAATCCTATGGAGGATGATGGTGATAATAGTAATGATGATGAGGATGAATGGGACAGTGTTATGTCATCAGATAGTGGCTATGATGGTAATGACGATGACGATGAGGATGAATAGGAGCTTAGTATGATGGTGGTCGAATTTCTAAATTTTTTTAAGTGAAGAAAAGCTGTAATTTAAAAAAAGATATATTTACTTTATTTTTAGCTTTAATTATAATTTTTATTTACATATTATCTTAACTAATAAATTATTTACTTTAAAATTATCAATATGTCTAATAAAGATTTTAATAACAAAATGTTGTGTCTGTATTTTTTATTTAGGGAAGCATTTGAAATTGAATTGAAACATTTGAAATTGAATTGAATTTTTCTAGTACATGTTAATCAAATTTCTATTTTTAATTTTATCTCATACTTTAATTATAAAATTCACGAAACTGCGAAATTATTTTTGAAATTAGAAATAAAAGTTGATTTTCATTTTGAAATTATTTAGTTATTTATTTAGGACGAGCTATATACTTAATCCGACTTTGAATTTTTAGCGAAATTATTTTTTTATTGTTTTTACTTTAATCAAAACTAATTTTTATTCACTAATTAAAATTTTATAATTTTTCGAATCGAGTTTTCAAACTTTATTTGGGGAAATTATATTATTTGATGTCACAAAATAATAAATGAAAGTTTTTGTATGTTTCATTTAAATGCAATTTCAAATTTTGATATAAAGAAGAATTCATAGTCGAATTAATATTTTTGATTTTTTTTTTTTTAATTTAATTTTTTGAGTTAAATGATATTTTTTTGTTCGAACCTTATTTTTGAATTAAAGTATTTATGAAACATTTTTGTTTCTTAATTTTTTATGATTTATTTATTTTTTTATTTTTTTTAATTTTGTAATTTTTCCAATTTATTTTAAATTTGGTTTGTGAAAAAAATTATTATTAATATTAAAAATATTTCTCGAAGTTTTCAATAAATTGCTTCAATTTCTGGCGCAGTTAAATTTTTTTGTTTTAAAGAAAATTAAAAAAGTATTAGTATTGTGCACTAATTTTTTGATTGAATTAGATTTTAAATTTTCACTTTTTTTAAGTTTACGATTTTTTTTAAAACTAGTTTGTATAATAATTATCGTATACTAAGCTGAATAAAAATTGTTTTTTTTTTATATTTTCGAATATCTAATTAGTAATTACATATTATCACATGTTTTACACATACAATGATATCTCAATTAATTTCAAATAATCAATAACATTTGTCGGTATTTTTACAATTTCATAATTATTTGAAAATGCTTACATACATTCTCTTACACATAAAATATAACACAAAAACTTATGTGAATCTGCAAACCATTTAAAAGTATTAGTATTGTCCACTCAACTTAACTTAAAATTATCCATTTAATATGGTTCCTGGAATAATCCACTTTTCACACATACATGCAGCACAAATACCACGAAAAAATATCCACTTAACTTATCCATCTTAAATAATCCACCAAATAGAAAAAAAATTTCTTCTAACTCAACTTAACTTTTATATATATATTTTAATTTAAATATTTTAATGTAAAAATTAATTGAAATAGAAAAAATTTCTTCTAACTCAACTTAACTTTTATATACATACTTAATTTAATTAAAATACTTTAATATAAAAATCAATTCGAATCTCAAATTACAGTTGTCAGCATTTTTACACATCAATTATAATTATTTGAAAATACATATAAATATGGCTCCACTTAAATTTGAATCAAATGCGCTGATTCACTTAAAATAATTTACTTAACACACGGCTCCGTTTAAATAATCCACTTAGATATAACTTTCATTACTTAAAATAATTTACTAATACACGACTCCACTTAAAATAATTTACTTAACACACGGCTCCGCTTAAATAATCCGATTAAATAATTCGAAATCCGGTTAAATAATCCACTTAAATAATCCACTTTAATATGGATCCGCTTAAACATGGATCCGCTTAAATTTATCTAGAACTCTCATATAATACGAGGATCCGCTTAAATTTATCTAGAACTCTCATATAATACGAGGATCCGCTTAAATTTATCCAGAACTCTCATATAATACGAGGATCCGCTTAAATTTATCTAGAACTCTCATATAATAGAGGATCCGCTTAAATTTATCTAGAACTCTCATATAATAGACGATCCGCTTAAATTTATCTAGAACTCTCATATAATAGAGGATCCGCTTAAATTTATCTAGAACTCTCATATAATAGACGATCCGCATGGATCCTCATAAATGGATCCGCATATTTATCCAGAACTCTCATAAACTATCTACTTACCTATTTTGAAACAAAAATTTTCGTATATTTTGCTCCGGAACGACCTAACCATAGCTCCCAACTCAAAAATTTTTTTTCAGGTAATATTAATTTCACCGGAGCTACCTATTTTGAAAAAAAAAAACTTTTCGTATATTTTGCTCCGGCACGACCTAACCGTAGCTCCCCACCCAAAAATTTTTTTTCAGGTAATATTAATTTCACCGGAGCTACCTATTTTGAAAAAAAAAATTTCGTATATTTTGCTCCGGCACGACCTAACCGTAGCTCCCCACCCAAAAAATTTTTTTCAGTTAATATTAATTTCACCGGAGCTACCTATTTAAAAAAAAAAAATTTTCGTATATTTTGCTCGGGCACGACCTAACCGTAGCTCCCCACCCAAAAAATTTTTTTCAGTTAATATTAATTTCACCTGAACTACCTATTTAAAAAAAAAAAATTTTCGTATATTTTGCTCCGGCACGACCTAACCGTAGCTCCCCACCCAAAAATTTTTTTCAGGTAATAATAATTTCACCGGGGCTCCCTATTTAAAAAAAAAAAATTTTCGTATATTTTGCTCCGGCACGACCTAACCGTAGCTCCCCACCCAAAAAATTTTTTTCAGTTAATATTAATTTCACCGGAACTACCTATTTAAAAAAATTTTGCTCCGGCACGACCTAACCGTAGCTCCCCACCCAAAATTTTTCGGCTGGTAATCTTAATTTCACCGGAGCTACCTATTTAAAAAAAAAAAAATTTTCGTATATGCAACGGCACGACCTAACCGTAGCTCCCCACCCAAAATTTTTTTTTCAGTTAATATTAATTTCACCGGAGATCCCTATTTAAAAAAAAAAATTATTTTTCGTATATTTTGCTCCGACACGACCTAACCGTAGCTCCCCACCCAAAATTTTTTTTTCAGTTAATATTAATTTCACCGGAGCTACCTATTTTGAAAAAAAAAAAAAATTTCTTATATTTTGCTCCGGCACGACCTAACCGTAGCTTTTTTGCTTGTAATATTGGGCCCTATATATACATATATTTGAAATTAAAAAATCTTGTCATTGGGAATCGAACCAGGCACCTTCAGACTTACAGTCTGATGTTCTAGCTACTAAGCCATATTGTCCATATGATTTTGGGTTTCTTAAATATAATAAAAAAATAAGTATTTTTATTCTAATTTTTCTGAGCAAAATGATGACGATTCTGAGAAAAATTCTATATGAAAATGGATTTTTACCCTCTACCAAAAATCATCAAACGCCGCTAAAGAAGTATAAACTTCAAATAAAACATGAGTGAAACAATTGATAAATTAATTCTTCAACAGGTTGATTTGCCTCGAATCAATCAAAGCTATTGAAATTAACTATAAGAAAGATTCGGAAAGTCGGAAAACCAAAGAATACATTGAAAAACGGTTAGGAAAACTCGAAGTTATTGTCGGAATTTACGTCGCGAGATAACGAGATTGAAAATTTAAAGCCGGGCTACCAAGATAAACAATATTTCGTAAAAAAAATTTGCGGAAAGCACTAAAATTAAATTTACTGAAGTAAAAACTTTATTTGATAATAAATTAAAAGAAATTTGTGACAAAGAACAAATAAAAAAAAAATAGAAGATGTTGAAAAACGAGAAGCAAAGCATCGTGAAGAAGCTGAAAAAGCACTCAAAGCTAAGGAAGAATTGGAGCGGACTCTGAAAGGACTGAGTACTGGTAACAAGTCAAATGAAAATTCAGATGATGAAGAGGTAAGTCATAATAGCAAACTTCTTAATTCTCAGAAAAAAGTATCAAAATGTTAGATAGACTAGTTGTTGAAGTATTAAATGATCAGCACGAAAGATCAGTTATGTTTTATCAGCAAAAGTTAAAAACTATTGACAAATACTGGGACAATATTCTAAGAACGCACTTAGAAATTGAAAAAGAACGCGACGATGAAGTAAAATTCTATATACACCAGCATTTTTTTGAATACATTGAAGAGCAATATCAAAACGCTGCTATCATGCTACAAGAAAAAATCGCGGGTACAACTAGTCAAACAATTAAAATGCCAAAAGTTGATTTACTCCGTTCTCTGGAAATTACTCTGAATGGAAACAATTTCAAAATTTAGTTAATGAAACCTTGTTACCTAACAAAACAATTGGCCCATCTCAAAAATTACTTTACTTGAAAAAGTCTCTCAAGGGAGAGGCAGCTATTTTAGTAAAAAACTTTACAGTAACGGAAGATAACCTATACACTGTGTGGGATATTTTAAATGAACGGTACGACAACCAGCGGGTTTTAATTCATTACCAACTTGAAAAAAAATTTTCGATAAAAAATTTATCATATGAATCAGCAGCAGCAATAAGGAACTTACATGATACTGCCGTAGAAGCGCTTTTAGCCATAAACAACTTGGGGATTGTCACAGATGGGTGGGATCCTATAATTGTACACATTATTTTGCAAAAACTTGATAAAGAATCTCGAAAAATATTCGAACAAAGTTTAAAAAATCCGAGAGAAATACAAACAATGAAGGATTTTTTTTCATTTCTTAAATCTCGATTCAATGCGTTAGAAGCCATTGAATCAGGAGCTCAATCCAAAAATAATTCGAAAACGTCAAGGTCAGGTAATTTTTTTGCAACAAAATCTAAGTGCCCTGTTTGCTCCGCTCATCATAGAATATATCAATGCGAAAGTTTTAAGGCTCTCGAATTAAATAAAAAATATGACATTGTTAAAAAGTTTAAACTGTGCAACAATTGCTTAAATTCTGGTCATTTTTCTTCAGCATGTAAAAGCAAGTTCAAATGTTCGGTATGCAACTCGTTATTGCATAAACACAAAAACGACGAACAAAATAGAAAAAAACGGTCAGGCAATAATTCGGGAAAACAAAATTCACCAAAATCTCCTGAAACCACCAATTGTCATCCAAGTGAAGAAAATAAATCTGAAACAAAAAATGTTTATACAAAAAATTCTAACATTATACTTTTAGCCACTGCGCAAATACGAATTATTTCTTCAAATGGAAGTTGTATAGAATTGAGAGCACTGCTAGACCAAGGGTCACAGTCGACATTTATATCGGAGAATGCTGCTCAACAGTTAAATTAAAAAAAAATCAAGGTCTTAATCCAATTCAATTCAAAAAGTTTGCTTTATTTAATATTAATGGTTTTTATAAATTTATATACAAATTTATCTTAAAGCTAGATTTAAAATTTTTTTTTTTTTTATTTCCTACCTAATGCCCCTTCTTTGGAGGTCTCTAAGTATTTTGTTATTTATTATTAATTATGTGTTTTTTATCCTATTTTTTTATTTATTGTATTTAGTATTGTACATATTTATTTTATTATTTTGTGTAGTGGAAAATTTGTTTGCTTAGAAAAACCACTTACTTTCTTCTCGTTTTTTTTATTTTTTACTAAAAAAACTTAGATTAATCTAGCCTAACCTACTCTAATAGCTTAAATCTAATTCTAACAATACTGAAATTTCTGATTTAATAATTATTTTTTTTGTTTTTTTTAACTTTCACCTTGGAGCCACCATATTGTACTTTTGATTTTTTCTAATAATTTTTTATCATAATCTGGTATGTATTTGTTATATCTTATTTGTGTTAAGTGATCAGGGTTATATAGGATTTTTTGATTTGTACTTCTACGAAAGGCATGATAAATTATTGGCGTTGCATTTTCATCTTGGATATATTTTTTCCCATCTAGGAATATGAATGCTTCTGGGGGAGTGAATCCCGTTTCTAAAGTTTTCAGATAGTAGTCGTCGTTTGGGTAATAAGTGTTGTCTATTAGACTATTTCCTGTGTTTTTGTATTTTGCGAAATAATTTCTACAAATTTTTATTATAAAGTTATCTATTCTACCTATTTTATTGTTCTTGTATAATTCTGATATTCTGTAGTACTTCTTATAATTACTCTCCGGCGTTCTGAACTTTCCCGTTACCGATCTCAAGCATTCCCTTTCAAATTTTCTGATTTTTTCCATGTTAGACGCGCTACAGTTATACCATATTTGGCATCCGTATGTTAATATTGGTCTAATTAAAGCTTTGTAGGCGGTTAGTTTTACATTTTTGTCTAAATATGTATTATAAAATAGTTTTTTGCTCAATATAAATGCTAATTTAGCCTTTTTTAGTTGTTGTTTTATGTGATAAGCGTTATTCATTTTTTCGTTTAAATATATTCCTAAATATTTAACATTCGTATTTTTTGTTATTGTTTCCCCATTTTCCCCTAAAATATGGTAATTTCGCCAATATTTTTTAGCATTGTAGTTGGCTTGTTCTAGACCTATTCTAAATAACATAGTTTCGCATTTGGCTTCATTCACTATCAGCTTCCAATTTTTGAGGTATTCTATTGTCTTATTATACAACTTTTGAATTTTATTTTGTACGGTCGTTACTTTTTTATCGCTAGTATAAATAGTAAGATCATCAGCGTAACTAAGTCCTACATTTGAATTATTTTTAAACATATCATTTTGAAATATATCACTTATAAATATATTAAAGTATGTTGGTGCAAGGATAGTTCCTTGTTGTAGCCCGTTAATTACTTTAAACATCGTATCTGAGTTTTCCACCCCATCTGTAACTATAAACTTTTTGTCTTTCAACATGTCTCTAGTCAGATATATCAAGGGTCTAGATATTGATTTTTCTAACATTTTATGTATGAGGCCTTCTGTCCACAAGGTATCAAATGCTGTCGTGAGATCTATCATACATGTTCCTATACATTTTTTATCGTTTAGTTGCCAACTAACGTCTGACATTAATTTGTGCACAGCATGAATTGTCGAGTGATTTTTCCTGAACCCGAATTGTGTATCGTCTAGGATATTTTTTTCTTCTATTTGTTTATTTATTTTCATTAATATAATTTTTTCAAAAATTTTGCTTATATTTGGGAGAAGATTAATTGGTCTATAGCTACTTGGTTCTGATCTATTTTTTTTTGGTTTTAGAATTGGAATAATTTTAGATATTTTCCATATTTCGGGGAAAAAAGAGTTATTTATTATATTGTTGAAAATAGTACAATATTGGTCTATTATAACGTCAGGAATTTTTCTTAGTATGTAATTTGATATTTCGTCAATTCCGGACGATTTTTTATTATTAATTTTTTTGAATATGTTTTTAACCTCTGTTGGTGTCGTGAAAATATTAGTATCTAATTTATTATTGTTCGCTCGGTTGTGTCTACTGAAATTTGTTATTTTAGTGTTATTAGTATTTTTTTCTCTAATTTCATTTTCAATAATTTTATTACTATTATTTACCTTTTCTGTAATTTCATCGTTACCGTCTTCTATAAGTTTATGAACTTTTTCAAAGTGTTTACCTAGTATTAAAAGTTTTTCTTTATTATTTGTTATTGTAGAAGTCTGATTATTTTCGTTAATTTTTAAATCATATATTTTAGCTCGCCCCTTTTTCCTAAATATCGTGTTTATTTTCTTAAACATATTCTGATCTTTAGTTGATATTTGTTCGATTCTTTTTTTCCAGTAATTACTAATTGATTTCTCTATGTTTTCATATATTAATTTTTGTGTGACTTTTATTAAGGATTTGTATTGAATTATTTGAAAACTGTTCATGCAATTTAAGTTATTTTTTCGTAGGTAATTATTCCCGATACGAGTGTGGTTTTTTGCTTTATTAATTTATTTATTATAGGGTTTCTGTATCTATTCACATTGTTTTCGTTTCGTTGTTTAGGTGAGCTTTTTTTTGTCGCTTCTGAGATTATGTCATTTATTTTTTCTATGTACTGAGTAATTTCATCATTATTCAAATTTTTGTCGTTTGGTACTAATTCGGTTTTATTGTGAGTTTGTGATTTGTAAATCTTTTTTAATATTTTGTTGAATTTTTCAGTGTCTATTTTGTCTAAATTAATTTTATGTTTTATGTTGTGGTTTTTAATGTCAAAAAGTAGGCAGTCATTTCTTTTGATAATAATTGATACGGCTTTATGGTCACTGTCGTATGTTATTGTTTTTAGTTTATTTGTTTGTGACACTGAATCAATTTTAAGCCTTAGGTCTAGTATTGCAAGGTCTAGGTATGCGCCTGATCTGGGATAAGAAGGTTCATCCGTCGTGTATAACTGACATCTGTACTCAAGTTGATGGTCATCGATCCATCTATTTATAAAATTCCCTCTTGTATTATTGTTTTCATTACCCCAGCTTTTATGTTTTGCATTTAAATCCCCTGCAATAATATAATAATTTTTTTGTTTTTCTAGTTCTAATGTTTGGAATAGGTTTTTAAATTCGCTTTTGAATTTAGTTTTGTTGTGTTCAGAAGCGTATGCTGCTACTACTTTCAGACTTTCATGCTCGTTTATTTCTAAACTTATAATAGTTGTTTCCAGGCAAATATTATTTTCACTTTTTATTGTTTCCGTGATTCGAATATTTTCCCTAATTAATATCCCTGTCCCTCCCCCGTCTATAGGGTCGAAATTTCTGTCAGTTCTTATAAAATTGTATCCCTTAAATATTAGTTCTTTATGTTTTTCTTCATTTAGTCTAAGTTCATTCAAAAGTACAATATGGGGCTTATTATCTTCTAAAAAATTTTGTAGATAAATTCTTTTATACATTGATATGAGAGAATTAACATTTATTGAAATTATTTTTATTTTATCAATACTGTTCATAATTATTGTTAAATAAGCTATTATAAAGGAAATCTATTCTTTTATTTTGCTCTCCTAAATTATTTTCTATTTTATCTATTTTAATACTTATATTTTTTATAAAATCAAAAATGTTGTTCATTGTGATTTCATTGTCATTGTTTCTACTTGATGGCATGTTTTTTTTTGATCATTTAAGCATATGATAAATTTGGTTTTACTTTATTGTTAATCATTGTTAATTTCATGTCTCTTCTTATTCTTATTTCATCTCTTTTTTTTTGTAAGTTCTGGTGTAATATCTTGTATTTGGGACATCCTTTGTATGATGCCGGGTGACCATCATTTCCACATAATACGCATTTTAGTTTTTTGCGTGTTTCATTATTTTCTTTCATTTGTGATTCGTTATCATTAGGTATTTCGCATTTTCCTGGTTCATGAGTGCCACTGCATTTGACGCACCTATATTGTAACTTGCAATTTGACGCCGTATGCCCGTATCTCTGGCATTTTTTACATTGAGTGATTTCATTATTTTTTATCAATTTTTCCCATTTTATAATTCTGTTTTCTATTTCTTTAATTTTGTATATTTCATTTAAGTTCGATGTATTTGATGCTTGTACTATGAAAATTGAAGTCTCGTAGTTATTTTCTTTCGAATGTCTAGTCTGTAGTCTTATAACTTTCAAGAACTTTATATTATCGTTTTCATATTCTTTCAGTACCTTTAGAATATCTGAGGGTTGGTCCGTTGAGTCTAATCCCTTTAGAATTAACGATTTATTTTTTAATTGCTTTGGTGTGTATGTGTAATATTCATATGTCTTTTCATTAATTATTTCCTTAATTTTATTATAATTTTCTAGGTTATTTGCGTAAATCGCATATTTGGATTTATTAATTTTTTTAATTTTAAACGTATTCCCGTCTAATTTTTCTTTTATGTTGTTTGTTACAATTTTAATTTCATTGTTGAATATATAGATTGGAGGTAGTATTTCTCTCTTATTAAGTTTTTTATCCGAATTACTATTACTATTTTTATTATTTTTTTTTTCACTTAGATTTTCGTTCAAATTTGATTGAGTATCTTCATTTGATTCAAAGTCCATTTCGCTCTCTGAATAATCGGACAATACACTATTTTCATAGTTGGTATTTTTTGAATGTAATTGTACGTCTTTCACGTTTTCAGAATAATTATTAATATCAAAAGTATTATTCCCATTGTTTGATTTATTTTCTTTTAAATTTTTTATTACCTCATTTAACTTTTCAATAAATTTTTTTAAATTTTTAACTTCATTTTTAAGATTTTCTACTTTTTTATCTTGATCTATAATTGGTCTAGCTTGTGCTTGGCCGATTTTTTTTTTCTTTTTAGTCATTTTACAATTTTCTGATTTTTTTAAGTTAGTTAAACTAAGAATTTCTTCCGTTTTCAGATTTTTATATACTTTTTTCAATTCACATGCTTGCATATGTGTTTTTATTCTATTTTTTAATCTTTTTTTATTTATTTATTTTTTTTTTTTTTTTCTCTCTTCTACTTCTATATTTTATAGATAATTTAATTAAATAAATTGTCTTCGCACGTCTTATCTCTCTCACGTTATCGCAAGAACTCCAAGGTCTTAATCCATAATTAGTTGTATTGGTAACAAAAATTCAAAAATTTCCAACTCTCGTGTTCAAATCCTTGGTTTAATTCTAAATTTAATATTTCCACAGAAGCTTTAATAATGCCTTCAATTACGAAAATTTCGATTCCAAATGATGTCATCGTAATGAAAACTTATCAAATATATAGCTTGCTTTGCTGATCCACAGTATATAAATTCAGGTTCGATAGATGTCTTGCTTGGGGCGGATATTGTGTCACAAATAATTCTTGATGGAAAGAACAGAATTAGGATGGATATTATCAGGATATATTAAAAATGACACTATTAATGAGGTAAAATGTTTTTATACTGAAACAAATTCAATTAATTTTGATTTGCAGAAATTTTGGGAATACGAAGAGTTAACTGAAAACGATCAAAAAAGTTCAACTGAAGCAGCAAAATGTGAAGCGAAATATAATGAGACAACAAAAAGACCAGATAATGGTCAGTATATTGTTGAAATCCCCTTTGATGAGGAAAATAAGATTCAGTTGGGAAATTCAAGAAAATTGGCTTACGCGAGGCTTCTTAGTATGGAAAGGAAGTTTTTGAAGGATCCTAAACTTTATGATGCCTATAGGGAGTTCATGAGGAATACCTAACTTTAGGTCATATGAAGGAAGCACCACAAATTACAAATAATGGAGGATATTATCTACCTCATCATGCGGTGATAAGGGAAGATAAAATAACCACCAAGTTGAGAGTTGTGTTTGATGGGTCAGCGAAAACGGACAGCGGAGTCAACTTAAACGACAAAATGTTAGCAGGTCCAACATTGCAAGATGACTTATTTTCGATAATTCTGAAATGGAGAAAACACAAAATTGCATTTTGCGCAGATGTGTGCAAGATGTACCGTCAAATTTTAATTTCAGAAAATCAACTCAACTATCAACGGATATTATGGAGAGATAGTATGAAGGATCCTGTCAAGAAATATCTTTTAACAACTGTAACTTACGGTACTTAATCAGCGCCTTATATTACGAAAAGTTGCAGAAGATTACGAAATTGAGTTTCCTAAAGCATCATGAGTTGTTTTAAATGACTTTTATGTCGACGATTTGATTTCAGGGGCCAACGATGAAGAGCAAGCGTGAAATAATAGAACTTTTAGGGAAAGGTGGATTTTACTTGAGGAAATGGATTAGTAACAGCCCCAAGTAACATTTTAGTCTCAGTTTTTTTGTTATACGTCCTAAATAACTTTATAATGGAATAATAGTGGATTCGGCCAAGAAGCATCTTTTTCTGCCACTATTAGATCCTTACTAGAAATTTTTTCAAACAAGTTTTGCTTATTAAATGTCGAAATTAATGATGTTATAAGAACGTATAACAAAATCCTGAAAAAAAAAATTATTAAACTAAATTGTATCCGAAACCGGCATTAAACATCAACTTGGATTATTAAAATCATAAATTTAGGATATTACTAGTATATGTGTTGGTTTGTGAACTGGGATGTGTTTGTTTGTTTGTGTTGGTTTAATAAATTAGAACATTTAGCTTTGTAAGAGGTTCGAAAAAGAACACTATTAATAATATATGGTATGTATTTGGATTATTAAATGCATAATTTTAGGATATTACTAGTATATGTGGTTTGTGAGCCGGGATGTGTTTTTATGTTTGTATTGGTTTGTTACATAAGAATCTGTTGCTTTGTTAAAGATTCGAAAAAGGGTACTGTTAGAACAATACGCATGTATCACACCACAAAACAAAAAAAGTGTGCGCAGGTTTACATGGATTCTTTTGTGGCTTACTGCAGTAGTAGAAAATAACAGGCTTCGTAGAATAGTTTTAATTTTAATATTAAATGTAACATAAAAAATTTAAAACTTTTTTAATTCGTTTTTCTTTATCCTGCAATTTAAAAGAATATAAAACATGAATAAACAATTTATTGCTTAATACAAATTTCATAAAACTAGTTACTAGATGTTAAAATATTTCAAATAACTAAGCTAATGTTGGAACATGGACATTTGTCCCCGATTTTTTGTGGGCGGATTAACAACATTTTGCAAAATGACATTTGTCCCCGATTTTTTTGTGCACGGACAAGTAACATTTTGCGATTTATAACATAAAAACTCCAAAGAACACGTGTCCCACGGCTTTTTTCCTTCTACTGCGCCCTAATTTTTGTTTAAAGGAAAAACCCCCTACCCCAGGGCACGAGTTCTTGGTTTGCGTTTTATAACATGAAAACTCCAAAGAACTAGTGCTCTAGGGAGTTTCTCGTTAATTAAAAAAAAATAGGGAACAGTAGACGGACAAATCCCCTTCCCGAAAGAATCGCGTACAAATACCATTTTGCAAAAGGTAATTTAGCCGCGCATTAAAAAATCGCGGACAAATGTCCCTCGGAAAAATGTCCATCCCCTTTTCTTTGATTTTACATTTTTTTTATTTTGATTTTACAGCATTGTACGATGACTATTTTTAAATCAAAAGAATACAGGACAAAAAAAAATTATCTTCGGGAACTAAATTTTCAATAAAATTATTCCTATGTCCTCCATTAGAAAATTTAAATGATAAATTTTTGTATGGAAATTTAATTTTTTTTCAGAAAAATATTCTTTATTTAAAATTTTTTTAGAAGCGCTCATTAATTTTGAACTGCACTTTAGGCACAAATACGATGATCCTAGTTTTACAAAGGAAAATTCATGTTACATTTTTTATAATATTGTAATTATTATATTACAATAATTATTGTTATTCTAAAAAAATGTATTTGCCATATTATGCAAAAACACATGATAAAATTATTTGCAAATATTAACACATATAAACGTTTTATTATTATTATTCTGTTTGCTTTATACACATTTTATATACATTATTATATACGCATACATTTAATTCTATTTTATTTTATTATCGGTGTTAAAATATGAAAACATGTACCACCACATACAAAAACATAGTATACAGAAAAAAAATCTGTTATACCAGCGACAATTAGGCTTAGTAAAGCCTTATGAGTCTCTTAACAACCCCTTACATTACCATTTCTACCTTCTTATTCATCCATTTTAGTCTAGTAATTTTCGCCTTTTTTGGGTTTTCTAAGTGCTTTTGCAACATTAACAAGTCATCTATTAGAATGAATAATCATTTTAGTAATGACTTCGAAATCCCTTACAAAGCTATTTTGTTTCTTGGGGCATCAACCTTTTAAATGTTAATCCAAATGATCCCACTAATATTATTTCATTTCAGCCTGAAGAGTCATTCAAAATGCTAGGAATCAACTGGAATCCGGCAAAAGATATGTTTATTTACAAAATTGTGTTGCCACAAACTGATCATCCAACGAAAAGAATGTTTTTATCAGAAATGTCCAAAATTTTTGATCCGATAGGATGGTTGTCACCTACAATTATTAATATTAAAATTTTATTTCAGGACATTTGGTTATCTAAAATTGATTGGGATGCACGGATTTTGCGATGCTTCAGCGAAGGCCTATGCAGCAGTCATCTTTGCTAGAATTGAAGATAATGATAGAACTGAAACATTTATATTAGCAGCCAAAACAAGAGTACCTCCACTCAAATCAAAGCTCACAATACCCAAGCTAGAGCTATGTGCAGCAGTTTTACTTGTTAACCTGATGAAAAAGACAAGTAGTATCTTTCAATCATCGAAGTTGTTTCTCTGGTCTGATTCAGAAGTAGTATTATCTTGGATTCACAACAAGGCTGAAAAACTCAACACATTTGTCAGCAATAGAATCAAACAAATTACAAGTAAATCAAAATCTCAACAATGGCATCATGTTAAATCGAAGGAAAATCCTGCGGATTTTGCTTCACGAGGAATCATGAAGTTAAAGGATTGCACCTTGTGGTGGGAAGGTCCACAATGGCTTCGCCAGACGGAAGATGCATGGCCAACACAAATTATTCGAAAAATCACACCAGATCAAGAATTCAAAACGGTTCTTTTAACAGAAGTTGATACAATGACTACGGAAAATTATATTATCAATAGATTTTCAAATTTTAATAAGCTATTAAAAATTTTAACTATTATATTAAATTTTGTTAATAATTGTAGAAAAATCCAGCAACAAGTCAATGAAGAAATAGCTGAAAAAACAATCATTCGACTGGTTCAACAAGAGTTCGAAAATGAGATAAAATTGCTAAGGAATAACAATCAGCTACCATCTAACAGCAAATTGAGAAAACTGAATCCCTTGATTGATGGTGCCAACCTTTTACGAGTTGGAGGTCGATTAGAAAATGCTGATGTGGAATATGAAATGAAGCATCCAATGATTCTACCTCACAATTGTCATCTAACTACTTTGATTTTGCGAAAATACCATACCGATTGCCTACATGGGGGCACAACTTTAACATTATCATTGATCCGTCAACTTTATTGGATTATCAAGGGTCAAAGTACTGTTAAAAGGGAATGACATAAATGTGTTGTTTGCGTTAGATTCAAAAAGATAAAACTTGATCAAATTATGGCAGATTTCCCAAAAGCAAGGACAACATTATCGAAACCATTTAGTGACACTGGATTAGATTATGCCGCACCAATATCAATACGAATGTCAAAAGGAAGAGGCAATAAGTGTTTCAAGGGATATATAGTGCTGTTCATTTGTTTATCTACTAAGGCAATACTAAGGCAATTCATCTTGAAGTCGTTTCAGATTTGACAGCTAATGGGTTTATATCTGCGTTTAAAAGATTTGTAGGTAGACGAGGCCTACCTACCGATGGAGTGATAATGCGTCCACCTTTGTACTAGCAACAAAAATCTTGAAAAAGGGATTTGATGATTATTGCGCTGAAATCCAATCGAAGATAGTTGAACATACAAATCAGTCACATATTCAATGGCATTTCATTCCGCCAAGAGCACCGCATTTCGGCGGTTTATGGGAAGTTGGTGTTAAATCAATGAAACATCATTTGAGTCGTACATTTAATGACACTACCTTAACATTTGCAGAATTAACAACTGGGTTAATCCAAATTGAATCATGTTTAAACTCTCGTCCTTTATGTCCACTATCAGATGAAATAACAGACATTGATGTATTAACCCCGGGACATTTTCTTACAGGAGATCATTTGATTGCAATACCACAAAGAAATGAAGGCGATGTGAATTTGGCATAACAAGATTGAAATTGGTTGAAAGGCTTCATCATCATTTTTGACAAAAATGGTCCCGAGAATATTTACACACTTTACAACAAAGATCAAAATGGCATTTGCAGAAGAAAAATCTAAAAGCAGGTAATTTAGTTCTAATTGAGGTCCACACTGGGGCAGACAATAATGTAAGGGTTGCTACACTAAAAACACAAGGTGGAATATTCAAGCGTCCCATTTCAAAGCTGAGTTTACTCCCTGTAGATCATGAAGTAGATCAAAATCAAAATCAACAGACAACAAGTGTTCATCTCCGAAACCAATTCGGCAAAGCCGCAGAATAAAAAACAAAAAGCTGAATTGTTTAGCCTTGATTACATCGGTACTTTGTTTGTTTATAATGCCAGTAATGTCATCAAGCAGTAAATTGTTTAATATTACTAAATTTAATGAATCACCAGGAATATTCTTTGAAAATATCGGACATGCACAAACAATCACGAGTGAATGGAATCTACATGTGTTCTTAAATCTATCAATTTATAATCAAGAGTTGAAGGGCATTCAGGATTATCTTCGAAATATCACATTTATGTGCAATCATGTCAAAACATTGAACAACTACTACAACGCAATGAGCACACAACTAAATCACAAGTTTGTACAGATAAAGCAAAATGATGAGCTTTTACAAAGTTTAAATGGGCACACAAAAACAAAACGTTCACCAATGGATATAATTGGATTAATCGCGCATGGACTTTTTGGAGTTTTAGACTCAGAATATGCGAATCAAATTGAAGAACAATTATTGAAGGTTAGTCAAAATGAAAACCATCTTCTTGGGCTATTGAATAATCAAACTTCTATTTCTGATGCAACATTGAATATTTTCAAGAAATCTTCAGAAGAAAGATCAAGTCAATTTACAGCATTAAAGGGTCCAATAAAAGATGTAGCTATCAAATTGTCGATTGAAACTGAAGAAGCCACCAAAATGGAGAGTATAACATCATTAACAACTTATATGATACTGGTCATGTCAACTCTTGAAGAAATTCAGAATGTTTTTATTGATACAATTCTTGATACACATCATTCGAGAATCAATCCTTACATTTTACCATCCACACTGCTCAATGAACAACTTTCAATAATTTTAGCTAACTTGCCGCCAACATTAACCTTGCCTGCAGGTCAAATAATTTTCAATGTAAAGCTACTATTGATAGAGAATAAGTCTTATCAACTCTTTCATTTAATTAGCGTTCCAATTACAAATGGCAAGGCACTCAACTATATGAAATTAACAGCAGATTTCATGGCAGTGACGCTAATGAGAGATGAATATTTCTATTTAGCATGGCAGCAATTGAAGTTATGCCACGTCAACAGTGATATTTTTTCATCTAAAGGGGATGGACCAACCTTCCGCAAATCAGTTGCCAATGAACATTGCGAGTTCGAACTGTTGACCAACCACAAATATAAACCAAAATGAGTACTGGGTAAAGATGTTTCAACCAAATGCTTGGATATTTTATGTGCAACATCAGGAATCAATTAATGTCATTTCCAACAAGGAAGTAGAACTAGCCCAAATATATGGTATTGGAATTGTTCAAATGCAACCACCATGCATGTTAAGGACAAAGAGTATGACATTCAATACTAGAATGTCATATTCCAGTAAGGTGATCATCATTCGTTCCAATAGTAAATTTCACTAATCTACCGTATAAGTTTCAGATCACTACAGAACCAATAGCAGATGAAAAGGTGTTCAACAATACTCAAATGGAAGATTTAGAAGCTAGAATCAAACTACTAAAGGATGCAGAAGATATCGAATTATTGAACGTGCATGACACTCATCATTACAGTGTTCCATATGTGATCATCATCATCATCATTATTGCAATTAGTGTATACGCATATAAAAGAAGAAAACCAACGAAAATCATTCGTTCCAATAGTAAATTTCACTAATCTACCGTATAAGTTTCAGATCACTACAGAACCAATAGCAGATGAAAATGTGTTCAACAATACTCAAATGGAAGATTTAGAAGCTAGAATCAAACTACTAAAGGATGCAGAAGATATCGAATTATTGAACGTGCATGACATTCATCATTACAGTGTTCCATATGTGATCATCATCATCATCATTATTGCAATTAGTGTATACGCATAGAAAAGAACAAAACCAACGAAACCAGTACCTCAGCCAAGAACGGTTAGATATCAAGCTGAAGACAACCAATCAACATTGTCAGATGTGTAGAAGCATTGTTGCCATTGGGACTATGTTACAATCGTAACATGAAAAATTTCTAAGTCTTTAAACGACTTAAAATTGTAAAATTCAACGAAATAAAATTAATGTTAAGATAAGAAAATGCACACAATGCAAAATGTGCAGACAAATTTTATTTTTTCTCACAATTTCATACTTAAATTTAATTTGACAAAAATGCAAATTGCAGTTTAATTATATTTCAATTCATAATCAATTCATTTTTGTTATTGTAGTTTTATATTACTTATAATTTTTATATTACTTATAATTTTTATACTACTTATAATTATTGTACCAAATAAATTGTACAGTTCGTTTTAAACCATCAACTAAACAACATCTTTTTATTTCTACTAACAAAGTGCTTTCTTCAATTCACAAACATGGAATGTTTCATGCTTTAAAATGGTACAAAACTTTTTAGAATTGGTTCAGGCTAAGTGCACGAAATATCGAAATTTCTTCAAAACTAATTTATGACATATTTGCAATATGTCACCCAACATCGAATTGTTGGCGTTTTTCATTATATTTCAATATGTTTTTAATTTCAAATACAGTTGTCTTAAATAAATTCATTTAAAAAAACACAAGAGCTGTCATAGGACACCCAATGGGAACGTAGTTCCTTTTCGTATATATAAGTAATTTTCATTTTCAATCAATTCAAATTGAGCTTTCATTTCCAATTAATCCAAATTAACTAATTGCATCATTGGCAAAATTATACAAAATTGACAAGATTATACAAGATTTTTATTTACAAATCCGACTGCTAAGGTAGCCTCCCGTCGGGTCCTCGGAAAGTATCCTATAACCATCTCGGGTCCCAATACTACTTTAGTTCAAAATTTCAGCCAAGCGGTTTGGGGGTGATTGAGGACAGAGAAACAGAGAATCAGAGAATTTTAATTTTTATTTATGGTATTGAAATTAGTATGAAAATTTAAAAGTTAATAATAAAAAATTAATATTTTCTAAATATTTTATTACTATTTTATAAAATCAAATAAAATTTAAGTTTATCAATTTTCATACAAATTTCAATAACAAATTTCAATAAAAAAAAAGGCTTTTAAGACTAAATCGCACGCATACACACGCATACAGAATTTCGTTACGTGAACTTTTCTATTAAATCGCACCTCTGTTTTCGTTACTTTCGTTACCCATAAGCCGCGTTTAGGAACTACGTTCCAAAAATTAATTAATTTCCTTATTTCAAGTACAGTTAAAAATGTTTACTCATCAATACATTTATAATTTTTTCATAATTTTTGAGTTTTAAAAAAAAACTGGAATTTACTTGTGTGAATCCTGCACCTCTTATAAATATTAATACTCAATGTTTCAATGTAGTAATTACTCTACTATTTCATTATTCTGTCGCACTTTATTTTATTTTAAATGTTTCTTATCTCAACTTCCATTTTTTAATACATTTTTTTGAAGTGAAACTTCTTTAGAGGCATTGTGATTGAGAGTGAAAAAAATGTTAGTGTCAAAAATGTAACGCCGAGTGTCAAAAATGTAACGCCGAATGTCAAAAAAAAAAGGCAAAAAAAAAGAAAAAAGAAAAAATTTATGTGTCAGCTGATGATAAAACCGACAGCCGCTAGCAACTTAATGAAGCTTATCAGCGCAATAACCTACTCTATATTGGCTCAGAATTAAAGTCGAAAATACTATTTTTTTTTTCGATTGAAAGAGAAATTTATTTTAAACAATAATAAAAAAATATTTCATTTATTAATTATTAGTGCTAATTTTCAAAAAGTTTTTGGAATACAAATATGTATTCTGAATAAAAATGTTCCACATGCACCTATTTTGTGGATAATTTATTTTTGATATTAATTTTTCTTAATGTAATTTTTAGTTTGTTAGTGTAATTTATTTTTGTCATTAAATTACACTAATAAAATGCAGGAGAAATATTTTTATTACAATTACTATTCGGAAGAAATACTAATGTCAAATTTTGCAGGCATATTTGAAAATGCTCTTTTAACTAAAACAGATTTTTTTTTTAAGTAATTTGTAATTGAGTTGTTAGTATAAATTATTTTTGCCATTAAATTCCATTAATACAATGCATGTAGAATATTTTTATTCCAATTCATTTTCAGAAGAAGTACTAATACTTAAACATGAATTTTTTCAGGCATATTTAAAAAGTTATTGTAGGCTAAACTTTTCGGGCAACAAAAAGAAAACATGATTTAAGCCACGCTGCTGTTTTTTCATACATTATTGTCGCTAATAATATAGTTGGAACCGGAATTGTGTTTACAGCTTACTAGGTGTCTACATTAGCGTATTTTTCCTGCATGCGATTTTGTTCTTTAAATGTAAATGTATCTTTATACAAAATCCAAAATCGCTGCAAAATACGCATGCTGATTTTGGATCATTTTTCAGCATGCGTATTTTTTGACATTTCTCACAAATTTTGCTTTTTTTTATTAATTTGACATTTAAGTCAAGTAAAATGGTACAATTTGGAAAAATGTATCAAAATCGCATGCTTTAAATCTAACCCAGTGGCATATTGAGCACACATAAATACTAATAAATGAAACAGAAAAAATAGAATACATTCATAAATACGCGCGATTCTAAATCGCTAATGTAGACAGCGCGTTAAAATATAGTAGAAATCATCTGGCAATCAGTGTTGCCAAGCAGCCATAATTCTAGCCATTTTGAAATAATTTAAAAGCCATTATGCCACTAAACTTTTTGAGCTTAAAAAGTATTTTATAATTTTTAAATATTTTTATATCTAAGTAGTCGCTGGTTTTTAATTTTTTTTGTTTAATTTTTTCTAAGCCGAAGGACAAAAATCAACTAGTCGCCGGCGAAAAAATCGATTGGCGTCATGTCTTATATGCATTTTGTCATTTTAAATATTTATTTAGCCGCTCCAGAAAATACTACTTGCCATGAAGTTTCACTTCTTCCGTGTGTCCCGAGACTCACATATTTTTTTATTTTGAATATTTTTACCCATGTTCAAATGTTGTTACATTTGACGCCATTAAAAAATTCAATGTAGAATTTCAACTATTTTCCAATCAATAGTGGCTAAATGAAATGCGACATGAATTTACATTAACAAAATAAAATACATGTTTAATCAGAATATTTTCATTCCATAAACTATTCTGGAGAAGCATTAATATAAAATTAGAAAAAAATCCTGTATAAATCCTGTATAAATCGTTAAACATTTTGAGAATTAAAACTTAAAAATGTGTTCTAAAGGTCCAACATGATCTCGTTAGTTGCACAGTTGCATTGTTTTTAACTTTAGTATACAGCGCGGTCTATCGCTTAAATAAATTTGACGTAGACCAATTGAAACACCTCTAATTCCAAGATCATAAAGATTTGATATTAAAATCTCGTGGTCTACTTTATCGAAAATCTATATCGAAAATCTCGTGGTATTATAGTATCGAAGTCTTTTTCAAGTTATTTTATATCAAATCCACCATTATTTGTTAGTTATAAATTTTATGAGTCGTGCATTTATAATTTTTCCAAACATTCTAGTTATGTTACGATTTTCGAATAAGGGATATAGCCCGGTAATTTGGATCTTCCTTACTTTCACCAAATTGGCGATATCATAATCACACTGTTTTCAATGATTTGCGGACAATTCATCTTATTACAATTCACCGTATTATAATTCACCATATTACAATTCACCATATTACAATTCACCGTATGAGCAATTCACCGTATGAGCAATTCACCGTATTTTATGTGCTAAAAGCGTTTCCGGGAACGGGGGACATTTTTTATTTTTAGCGCGCGTCGCGCGTCGCGCGAAGCGAATGCGACGCATATGCAGAATACGGTGAATTGCACATAGGTGAATTGCTATACGGTGAATTGTAATACGGTGAATTATAATACGATGAATTACTATACGGTGAATAGTCCGGATCCCGTTTTGATTGAATTTTCCTGAAATACCCCATTTCCAAAATCTGTAATGGAGTAGGAAAAAATACTCCCAAAATATTTTTTTTTATATCTAGTAAATTTCAGAATTATGAGGTCAACTTTTATTATTATCAATTGAACAGATAAAGGAGTAAACACAATTGGGGCGACAACGACGGCGACAACGACGACTACAACGACAACGACAGCGATATCACTGGAGTGAACTCAATTACGGCGACGGCGACGACATAAATAAAATTTCACGACGTAAACAGTGTACTTCGCTGCATAGCACGCGCATGTGTTTGGGATCTACCGACTCACTCTCTTTCTCTCTCCTCGCGCATGTGTTTGGGGTGGGTGATGCGGAATTCAGAAATTTAATTTCGAAATTAAATAAATTTCGAATACTAATGTCATTGGAATGTATGGAGTGTATGCTGTGCATGGCTGATTAAAAAAAACCTTAATTTTTTTTATTAATTTTGATTTTTTGAGGAAGGAAAATTATTAAATTATTACATTACATTACAATTATTACAAAACGAATAAATTTGTAAAATGAATTAAAATTTAAATAATTTATTAACCACTTTAACTAAATTTCTACAAAGTTTTAATAATTTTTCTATAAATTAGTTCTTTTTATTTTTTTAGTCGCCGATCTCGCAGATGGTTTTCTTCCAGCCACCGATTTTTTAGATTTTTTTTTCGAAGCCGCTCTTTTCTCTAAAACAGGTATTTTTGAGTCGACCAGCCGCAGCAATCGAAGGGCAAAAGTCGACTAGTCACCGTCGAAAAAAAGCGATCGGCGTCGTTCTGGTCTATACATGCAAAAAATAAACAAAACAAAAGTTGATAAAAAAGTTGACAATGTATTTGTGCAAAAATAACAATAAAAAATAATAATAAAAATGTATTTGTGCGTTAAACGTTAAACTTTTTGCAAGTCGCATAATGCTAGAGATAGAGTCGACGTAATTCACGCGCGTGTACGCATGTAAAAAATCAAATTGTATGAAAATGTATGAGACCGGCTATACGCAACGACGTAAAACGTAGCTTACGCGCGTAAAAGTTGAAATATTTTAACTTTCCCAGTATTTTACGCCGTACATTGTGGAAATCATTTGTTTATAATTGTGTTGTTTATTTTGTTGTAATTAGAAAAAAAAATTGTGTTGTTTATTTTGTTGTATTTAGAAAAAAAAAATTTTACAAACAAATAATTATTTAATAAAATAAAAAAGTTCATAAATATAATTATATTCAAAAATAAAAATTAAATAATTATTTATTGCAAATTTATTAAAATTTTTTATGTTTTATTAAGTTATAAATAAATTAAAAAGCATTATAAAAATATTACAAACAGAATCCATTTTATTTTTCTAATTTAATTTTTCTCTTTTTCTCTTTTGTTTTTCGCATGTGAACGGCGTTGAGCATAACAGGTAAAAAAAACAGGTTTTTTTTATTTTTTTTACGCACGTATACGCGCGTGAATTACGTCGACTCTATCTCTAGCATAAGAAGTATAACTTCAAAAATATATGTTTGTCGTTGTCGCCCGGCGACAAAATAGAAACATTTCTAATTTGTCGCCAGGCGACAATGTCGTTTGTCGCCAGTCGTTTCAATTGTGTTCATTCTCATACAATATGGTTTCTATTTTTTTCTTATAGTCGCTATCGCTGTTGCCCCAATTGTGTTTACTACATAATGTAAAGAAAAGATAAAACGTGATCACTTATTCCCCTTTTTTTCTTTTCATTTAAAAATTTTTTTATAAACTCAGTAATCTTTTCTTTTCAACTGATTTTTTATTTTTCTTTCTTCTTTGGCAAAGGAGAAAAAAAACAGTTAAATTCTCTTTCTGTTTTGATTTTTAAAATTCGAACTCTGCTGATATAACATTATCATTATAAATTAATTTAATAAATTATTAAAAATATATAAAATATGTTATTCAAAAAAAAAAATAAGGCGTTAGTGCAGTTTATGGGAACCACTCAGAATGGGCTGAAACTTGGAGGGGGGGTAGAGGCGGTGCCCAAACTCCCAAAACTGAAATCAGTTCTTGGGGCAAAGGCCCCGTTTCGGATATAGGGCCCACCAAAGTTTTCATACATTTTTGTATGGGAAAATTTTTTTTTTGCCCGATTGGCCCTATTTTTGGGAAAAGGATAAAGGGGGTGTTCCAAAACAATAGGGGGTGGTGGGGGGCGGCGGGCGGGCGGTCTGGAGGTTGGTCAGTGGGATTTGCGGCTGGCGCCGCAAATCCCACTGACCAACCTCCAGACCGCCCGCCCGCCGCCCCCCACCACCCCCTCTTGTTTTGGAACAACCCCTATACTCTCTACAAAAAAAATGGGGCAAATCGAGCAAAAAAAAAAAATTGCCCATACAAAATGTATGAAAACTTTGGGGGGCCCTATCTCCGAAACGGAGCCTTTGCCCCAAGAACTGATTTCAGTTTTGGGAGTTTGGGCACCGCCTCTACCTCCCCTCCAAGTTTCAGCCCATTCTGAGTGGTTCCCATAAACTGCACTTTAGCCAAAAATAAAAATATTATTTGGAAGAATATTTCAAAGGAAACTGAGAACAAAAAATACAATTTAGATATAAGATTCAAAAATAAAAAAAGGCAGAAAATAAAAAATAAGTAAAAAACAAGTTTTCAAACAAACTAAGGCCAGGCCGCATGAAAAAGTAGAAAATAACTTTTTGTTCACACACAGAGGTCGACTCAGATTTTTTGATTGGGACGTAAGTAATTTGATTCATGAAGAGAAATAATATTCAAGAGAAATGTCCCAATCAAAAAATCTGAGTCTACCTCTTTGTGTGAACAAAAAAGGGATTTTCTACTCTTTTATGCGGCCTGGCCTCAGTTTTTTTGAAAACTCGTTTTTTACTTATTTTTTATTTCCCGCCTTTTTCACGTTAACTAAATTGTTATTTTTTTTTTTTTTTTTATTAAAGTTACCAAATTACTAGATGGGATACCTTTTATACTATAAGAAGTATGGATTTGGTAATGAGGACAGGAAGTTTAGACGGGATTAAAAAGTAGGACAGTTAATAGGTAATCATTTACACTCTTCTTAAAGCGGCGCAAGTCGTAAATCAAGCGTCCGCCAGCTGTCGGGAACAATTCTGATGGGAGAGCATTCCACATTCTCGAGGTGCGAATTGAAAACGAATCTCCGAAGCTCGTTCTATCACATCTGGAAATTTTATTACAAATTTTTCTCGATTTTTCATGCAAGTTTTCATGATTGTTGAAAATTTATCACTAATCATATCGATGAAAATTTTTACGATGATTTTCCCGCTTTTCCATAGAGTTTTCCACAAAAGCAACTTTATGTAACTCATTTCGCTCTACAACTTTGTCTCTGGTTGCGAAAGGCTCAAACGCTTCCTTGGTCGGAAAAACTCCAGAAAAGCGTTTTACATGAATTTTCCTCGATTTTTTCTGCAAGTTTTCACCATTGTCGGAGAGAAAGTATGATGCCAGTTGATAATTAACTTAATCCTGCATAATTTAGAAAACATTTTTAACGGAAAATTTTCCGAAAAAGTCGGAAAATTCCGGAAAATTTTTTCGGAAAAATCGGAAAACTTTGCATTTTTCCTGAAACGGATTTATCACTAATCAAATTTGTGCCAAATTTTCAAATGATTTTTCCCGATTTTCCGGGTTTTCCATGGAAATTTCCGGTTCAAATTTTGATAGATTCAATTGTCATGCGACATGAACCTGTGTGCCAAATTTCAGCTCGCAGTGATGACGAAAAGTGGGTTTACGACAGTGTCGAAAATAGTAAAGAAATATATAATTAGATAAATAAATAAATAAATAAATAAACAGACAAATTTGTGTACGAGTTAATAAGAATTGTGTCCTCAAAAAATTCAATTGTGTTGTAGTTCGATGTAAGTTTTTTGATTTTCGTTTTTGATTTAAATTTATTTCATCTTCAACCTATTATTTTAAGAATGGGTTCATCAGAAGCAGAATATTGCACAGACGAAGAAAATAAATCAAAAAAGGAAGGAAATGAAAATAGAAAAATTCTTATAATGTAAAATGGTAAACTGAATTCCAGTGGCTAACCAAAGGGAAAGATGATGGTTCAGCAAAATGTATCCATTGTAGGGTTTCTCATTTCTCGAAGTATTTTAATTCTCGAGAATTGCGAAATATATCCCGAAATTCTCGAGAATTCTCGAGAATTTCGGGATTAAGATAAGTTTGCAAGTTTAAAATAAATCTAAGTCAATTTGTTTGAATATTATTAAATAATTTATTTTTTAAAATGAAATTCAAAAAACGTAATATAAATCAGCAAATATACAATAACCAAACTCGAATTTTTCCAATATACGTTCCAAAAGTTTAAAAATTACATTCACTTTGTCTTATTGTTAGCAGTGCGTGCATCAAGTAATTATTGCTAATTTTGAGTCATACTTTCAATGAATTCGTAAATGCTAAATTCAATCAGCAAATTGTTTCGCTATTTTTATGAGACTTTCGCGTATCTGTATATACATAGATATTGAACCTATAGTTGTTCATGCAAAGTTATTATTTAAATTTTTGAATAAGTACACTATACTATACAATTATTCAAACTATACATATTTACTTATTTTATTTATGTATTTATAAATCATAAATAGCTCAAACAAAATCCAACTTTGAAAATTAAGAATTTTGCGATTTTGAATTACTTAATACAGAAATTACTTAATATACGTAAATTCAAAAACTGCTTACTGTAATAGAAATTTAGAAAACTTATTCGTTATAATAAGCCTTTTTATAGTCCATTTTTGGGATTAGAAAATTTATTGTTGTACTATTATCAGAAATATTTCAACAGAATTTGTTTCTGACTTTCTCGAATTTCTCGATTTCCTGAGTAAAAATTTCTCGAGAAATGACAATTTTTAAATTGAAAATTTCTCGAGAAGAAACTCTAATTGCAATAGTGTTTTTATTTTCGGATTAAAAAATTTCCAATAATTATTCATGTGGATGGACCAAAATTGCAAAAATTATAACAAACGTCTTAGCTAAGGACTCTTTGGATGCTGTTATTAGGGATCTAGCAGATAATCGTTCCTTTTCTATTGCAACTGACGCATCAAATAAGGGGAACATTAAAATGTTTCCATTAATTTGCAGATATTTTAATAAAAATAGTGGAGTACGCACAAAACTTTTATCTTTTTTTAATTGTCAGAAAGAAACATCAAGAGAAATCTCTAAATATATGCTGGAAAAGTTGATTGAATTAAAATTCAATCCACAATATGTGATTAGTTACTGTGCTGATAACGCCAATGTGAACTTTGGTGGAAATCAAAGCATTTTTGTGGAATTGAAAAAATTAAATTCTAATATCATTAATATGGTATGTTTGTGCCAAGTTCTTAATAACACATTTTTCTTAAATATGACATAGAATGCATTATTTTGAAAATATATAATGAATTTAGCTCTCACAGCAAGAGAGTAGAGACTTTAAAAGAATTTTATGAATTCTGTGATGTAGAGTATACAGATTTATTAACACATGTCACAACAAGATGGTTATCACTTTTACCAGCTATTGAAAGGTTATTTAAAAATTTTGAACCTGTTAAGAGCTATTTTCTATCTGCAGATAATTGTTCCATAATTTTAAGAGATTTCTTTTCAGATGAATTAGCTGAGGCTTATCTATGTTTTTTGTCAAATGTACATAACACTATTCTAAAATTACAACAAGACGGCCCGGTTATTATTGAATTATTCAGTTTAATGACTAACTTAAAAAATATTTTAAATTCCAAGCTCGAAGACGAATTTTATGGTATTATCGTCACACAAAAATTAAATGCGTGCAATAACTTAGTACAGCTTAACTTATTTAAAAAACGAGCGAAATCATTTTTACAGACTTTAATAGCATACATTGAAAAAAAAATAAGTAAAAAACGAGTTTTCAAAAAAACTGAGGAAAAGCCGCATGGAAAAGTAGAAAATAACTTTTTCTTCACACACAGAGGTGGGCTCAGATTTTTTGATTGGGAAGTAATTGATTTCATTCATGAAGAGAAAGAATATTCAAGAGAAATGTCCCAATCAAAAAACCTGAGTCCACCTCTGTGTGGGAAGAAAAAGTTATTTTCTACTTTTTCATGCGGCTTGTCCTCAGTTTTTTTGAAAACTCGTTTTTTACTTATTTTTTATTTTCCGCCTTTTTCACGTTAACCAAATTGTTATTACAAATTTTCATCGATTTTTCATGCAAGTTTTCATGATTGTTAAAAATTTATCACTAATCATATCGATGAAAATTTTTACGATGATTTTCCCGCTTTTCCGGGTTTTCCATCGAGTTTTCCACAAAAGCAACTTTATGCAACTCATTCCGCTTTACAACTTTGTCTCAGGTTTCAAAACGCTCAAACACTTCCTTGGTCGGAAAAACTTTTTACATGAAAGGAAAAGCGTTTTACATGAATTTTCCTCGATTTTTTCTGCAAGTTTTCACCATTGTCGGAGAGAAAGTAATGATGCCAGTTGATAATGAACTTAATCCTGCATAATTTAGAAAACATTTTTAACGGAAAATTTTCCGGAAAAGTCGGAAAATTCCGGAAAATTTTTTCGGAAAAATCGGAAAACTTTGCATTTTTCCTGAAACGGATTTATCACTAATAAATTTGTACCAAATTTTCAAATGATTTTTCCCGATTTCGGGTTTTCCATGGAAATTTCCGGTTCAAATTTTGATAGATTCAATTGTCACGCGACATGAACCTTTGTGCCAAATTTCAGCTCGCTCTGAAGACGAAATCCCAATGACCAACCGCCCGCCCGCCGCCCTGCTGCCCCCCCTCCGTGTGCTTATCTCACAACATTTTTTTCCGAGGTCTTATTTCAGTTTTCAAAATGATCGAATTTTTGTGTTTCGTTGATATAACAAAAATTTTTCATATAACCGCGAAAATTCGATTTTTGTGTTTCGCGGTTACAACAAAAACTTTTGTTATAACCGCGAAATGATAAAAATCGAATTTTTGTGTTTCGCGGTTATAACAAAAATTTTTGTTATAACCGCGAAACACAAAAATTCGATTTTTATCATTTCGCGGTTATAACCGCGAAAAACTTAACAATTAGTTTCGCAGTTATAACAAACATTTTTGTTATAACCGCGAAACTCATACAAATTCTAGTTTCGCGGTTATGACAAAAATTTTTCTCGGTTATGACATTCGCGGTTATGTCAGTTCACCATTAAAAGTAGTTAAAGAGTTCAAAATGACAGATATATCCGTCGATAATATGTATGAGGAATACGTAACTTTGAAGGGAATATTAAAAAATCCAAAAGATATAAAATCTACAGAGGTCGAAGATTTTTGGGTAAAATTCCTAAACAAATTTAGTTCACCTAATTTGGAAAAAATTGTAAGTTTTATATTTGCATTGCCTCATTCAAATGCAATGAGTGAACGCATTTTTTCGTTAATGTTTAATACATGGAGAAAGGATAGGAATAGACTTAAAATTTGTGCAGTTGAAGGTGAATTCATGGTAAAAACTAATTATTCATTTTCTGATTTCGTTTCCAAAAATAATTCATTGTTTAACAAAATAAGATCTAATGATAAATATTAAAATATAAAATTTAATTTTGCTTTTAATTTATATTAGTTTTTTTACTATAGATGTTGAAACAATTTAATTTTATTTGATTTAATTTTCTAATTTTGTTTTTTTATTTATTTATTTATTTATTTATTTCAAATGCTTAATACAAGCGAATACAACTTAATGATATAAAAATTAAATGTATATACAATTAATTTAATAAAGGATGTAAGAATATATACAAAGTAGTAGTATTTACTATTAAATAATTCATCACTTAGTTCGAATCAATTAATATATTATGATAAAATTTATTTTTAAAAGAAAGACTTTCGAAACCGTATAACTGAAGCAGGAAATGGTATCGGTTATAAATTTTGAATAGGGAGTTAAGTGGGCTATATTGACCATAATTGGTTATGGAAAATTGAATACAAATGACATTAAAATTTCTAAGACTACGAGAGGGCAGCTACTTGTCGTTTTTCCTTCAATGACTTTATGGATAAAGCTGAACGACAAATAAGCTCTTCTATTCTCCAGACTAGGGAAATTTAGAAGTTGAAGTCTGTCAGTGTATGGAGGTAAATTTAAATTATCCTGCCAATTGAGGCGCCTTAAAGCGAAACGAAGGAAATTTTTTTGAGCCGATTCCAATCTAGAGATATGAGCAGCATAGAATGGATTCCAGACTTGGCAAGAATATTCCAAAGTGGGACGGACAAAAGAAGAATATAAAAGTTTCATTACATGTGGATCATTAAACTGTTTAGATTGCCTCTTGATAAAACCAAGAACACGCAGAGCCTTACTTGTAACAAAATCGATATGTTTAACAAAATTCAACTTTTCATCCAACAAAACTCCAAGATCAGTGATCTCTACTTCTCTTGTTAAAGAAGAGGATCCAACACTATATTGAAAATGAAAAATGTTCTTCTTTCTAAAGAATGACATTGAGTGACACTTATTAACGTTTAATTGAAGATTATTTGAGGTACACCAATTGCTAAAATAAACAAAATAGGACCAAGATGGCTACCTCCCACAAGGTGCTACCTCCTCAAAAACGGTGCTGACAAGAAGTTATTAAAAAAAACTTGATAATAACGATTAGATAAGTAATCATATATCCAATTAACAAAAGCTGAATGAAAACCCATTTTGTCCCATTTACAAATTAGGGTTTTGTGGCATAATTTGTCAAAGGCTTTCGAAAAATCTGTAAAAATACAGTCGACATAATTTCCGGAATGAAATTTACTATTACAAAAAGACGTAAAGTCTAAAAGGTTAGCGGTAGTTGACTTCCCACGAACGAAACCATGTTGTCTATCAGAAATAATAGGCTTGATGAAAAATTGAAGGTTGTCAGAAATAATTGACTCAAATAGTTTAGGCAAGGAAGATAGTCGGTCGAATATGTGCTTTATTGGATTTTTTATGAAGTGGAATAATATAGGATATTTTCCAAATATTAGGGAAGCAACATGAAGAAATAGACATATTAAATAGAATATAAAGTGGTTCAATTAATTTATCCACACATTCCATCAAGAAAACGGTAGGAATACCATCCGGTCCTACTGTGTTTGATTTTTTTAATTTCTGAATATGTTTGGAGATTTCAGTTTTAGATATATACGAATTAAAATGTGAAAGAAAAGAATATGAGTTGACAGAGTCAATTTGAGGCGAACGTGAAGTAGGGACGGCCTCAAAAGAAGATTTGAAGAAATCAGCGAAGAGATTAGCAATAATATAATTATTTCACTACTGACATCATTGTAATGGATTGTTGGATATGAAGAAGAACCTTTTTTTTAAGTTAACAAAGTTCCAGAATTGCTTTGGATCTAACTTGAGATCGTTTTCCAGATTTAGCAAATAGTTAGAATGGCAGTTAATAGAAAGCCTTCGAAAATCCTCCTTTATACATACATATTGACCAAGTGTATATTCACTCCTATCACTACAATATGCTTTCCATAACATATTACGCTTGTTTCTGAGAGATCTCAACTCATCAATATACCACGGCGGGGAGAAATTACGAATGCGATTAGATTTGAATGGTACGTACTCAATAAACAAATTGAAAATAATAGAGTAGAATTCTTTAGTAGCCTGTTCCATGTTTTCAGAATGTAAAAAACTCCAATCTAAAAGACTGAGAGAGTTATTCATTCCCACATAATCGGCTTTACTAAAATTAAAGGAATAATTGTTTTCACCATTAATTCATTCAAAGAATGATCATTTATTTTTTTTGTTAGTTACTAAATATTACAGAGAATGAAAAAGTTTGTTTTATTTTTGTATAGTGAAAAACGAAAAAAAAATAACCATCAATAAAATACTACCCCAAAAATAAATTTTTGATCTGGTCACCCACCCTAGTACTAGTTGACATACACTGATTAATGCTATGGGAATAAGAGTAGGCAGAACGACATTAAATGTGTTTAAGATATCTCTAACTGATATATTATCGGATCCGCGAGAAGAGTTTGATTTTATCTCTCTAACATTTTTTATGATTTCTGAAAAAAAAAAAGAGAATTTAATATAAGGTTTGAATTTAAATTGCTTTTCATTGTAATACAGAGTGGTATTTTTTGACACCTACTTCGTTATTGTAGGTATTCATTGTACTTTTTATCTTTATACTTTTTAAAAATTAAATCTCTTGATTTAATTTGATGAATGTTGTTTTAAGCTTTTGAGAGGTTATTTCTCAGCTCTTCATTAGAATTTTTACATCGCTAGAAACAAGCATATCAAGATATAAACTTACTATAGAGTTATCTGCAAGTGAATCAATGTTATAGTATTACCTGCAAACATCAAGTTTTCAAATCTAATAAAATGTTTTCAAGACTATATAGAATTTCGAATTTGTTCTAGAATTTAAACTTAAGCATTGTCATTTTGTATCGGGTCATTAGTTATTGATAATCTTAATTTAAACTATAATTATATCTTCAGTCCTCCTACTTCATAGTTAATATCTTATAACATAATTATTTTCTAACATGTTCTTAAGAACTACAAATTATTTTCAGTTTTCCCGCCAAAAAAAAAAGGTGTGAATTTCCATGAAACCACTGAAAAGAATAAAAGTAATAATGAATGAATAAAATACTAAACAGTAAGTAAATAAAAAGAAATTATTAATTATGGCAAATATAAGATGCAATATTAATTTTTATTTCATTAGATTTTCTTCCTTTTTTTTGTATTAATTACAATATGGATAACATTGGTTAAAAATAATTTTTTTTTATAATTTATAATATAAATGAATTTGGTTTTTTTTTTTCCTTTTTAAGTTAGTAACAATTAATTTAAAAAAAATAAAATAATTATTTTAAAATAATAATAACAATGTAAAAATATGTTTAAATTATAAGGAGAAAGCTATATTTCTTGTTTAAGGCATAAGTCTTTTTATTTTTAATAATTTTTTTTTTTAATAAATATTTACAACATACACAGAAGAAGTAAATTTGTTTTCGTATCAAAGAAAATTTTGATAGCAAAAAGAAAATCATTTAATATGCATTTATTTTTTTTTTCAATTAATTATTAGCAAATAAATAATTTTAGTGGTATCGGTTTGTTTTTTATTTTAAATTTTTTTATTAATATTAAAAAAATAATTTCTTTATAGTTAAAATTATATTTGTAGTATTTTAGCTATTTATTAAAGTCGATTCTTAAACTTATTTAATTTCAAATACAATAAATTATTATTTTTAATATTTTGCAGAAAATCGGTAAAAAGGGCATTTAAACGGCTGCAGTAGGACCTGGTGGCGTTGAAATGCTAGTTGTCATTGTTTTGCTTAGATTCCTTGAAATTGAAAGAAAAATAAATTTTTACTATTTGATCGTTAAAAAGGTAAAAGGGTCAGAAAGTGAATAATTTGAAAAAGAAATAATTTTTTTTGATTCCAAGAACATTGAATTTAAACTGTCTTTAAAAACCACATCATAAACATAATTTCGTATAAAAACAAAAAAAAAGAAGAAAATTTGAACCTACCCCTGAAAGGAACCGGAATTTGATATTACATTTGCATCAAGACTTTCTCTCGACATTTCATCAGCCATTTGTACTTTCAATTGATGTCCAAATGAATTTATATCTGAAGATGATGTGATTGGTCCATTCACTGATATTAATGTTGTACCGTTTGGCATGACGACATCAACACATACTTCATCAGATTCATTAATTTCTATAATATCTTCATCATTATCTAGTTCATCATCTTCTCCGCCGGCCATACCTTCAGCATTTTTATCAAGAGGGGCTGCTTCTTCATCTTCGTTATAAATTTTAAAGTATGCTAAAATTAAAGAAATTAAAAAAAAAATAAAAAATTAGGAAAGCAGTTATTGTTGTGTATATGGTTGCATATTTGTAAAGAAATAAAAAATAAATTCACACTCGTCTATTAGATTTACCAAAAGTTAAATATATTATTGATATAATAAACGACGGTATCGGTATTGCCATTGAATATACTAAATTTAATGAGTTTTGCCACATATCTAATTCACTTATAACCAAACCAGGATCGATCTTTGAATAATAACATGGAAATTTTGTACCTTCTTTAACATATCGTTTAAACCTAAAATAAAATGTAAAGTTATATATAATTAATAATTATATATCAATAATTGAAGTCAATCAATTTTACTTTGTA
>OZ023274.1:26254824-26347745 GCA_964007475.1 Hybos culiciformis
AATATACTCATTTGGGGATGCTCTTTCGAATGGCATAATCCGTTTTTTCGTATCTTTTATCGTTTTCGAGATATCGAGAACCATTTTGTTCAATACGACATATTTCGAGGTATTTTTTTTGTGCAATATCCAAACAACTTTTTTTTTTGCATATTAAACATTTTTTGTTTGATTTCATTAAATTTTTTATTTATATTTATGCACGGTGCTATTTTGTTCAATATACTTTTTGAGTGGAAACTTTGTATATCCACAAATTTTTAATTCCGACAACAAGTCTTATCTTGTTCAATATCGCAAATTAGACGATACTTTGTTCTATACTCGTTGTCCACGGAAAATGCTATATTGTTCAATATCCATTTTAGTTTCATTAATTTTGTATGAAATAGAACATTTTTTCATTACATTTTATTGTTATCAGTTTACAATGCTATATTGTTCAATATTTAACTTTTTGGTCATATTGCACACATTAAGAATACTATTAACAAGTTTTATCCTGTTCAATTTCATACATCGCGGCTGTAAATTAGTTCGAACTAGAATTGGAGTCACATTCGTTTGAAAAGTTTCAAGTAATGTAGGTGAATAAACGGAAAAAAAAATAATAATTAGAAAATAAGATAAAAAAAATGGATAGTATTAGTGATTCGTCGGCGGCACCGACACCTCCAACACCACTTTTAAAGTAAGTATATGCAAAATTCTTGAACTTTCGATAGTAGTTGCTAAATTAAAGTTTTTTCTAGTATGTCTGAAGACATTATGCCAAAGATAACAACATACCACAGGATCATAATGAAGAAATTGGAAATCATAGTCTTTTAAGGTAAAATTGGAAATTTAATTAACTTTATTGAATAATTTTTATAAATAATAACTTTTTAGCTTGATCAATGCTGTTGTTGAATCTCCATTATCACCTTTCGACGATTCTGAAGCAGATCCGGACTACAATCCAAGTGTTGTAGTAGAAGAAGGGAGAAATCTTAGTCTACTCAGTATTCCGGAGCAGGAAAATTTGATAGTTGACGCCAATATTCCAGTTGAGACTCCTCCAAGTGCTAGCCGTAAGAGAAAGAGAAATGTAAGTAACTGGAAGAAAAATATAAATAAAAAACTTCGTCAATGTCGGAAGGAATATGTCAGCGTTAAAGGAAAAGAACAGAGAGAGCGAACTGTAAGTTTGATTTCCAGTTGTGATTCCAAGTGTGTTCGTAATTGCATAGTAAATTTCTCTGATTTTCGAAGAAAACAAATATTTAATTCTTATTGGAATCTACCTGATAGTGAAAAAAAATAGCTTTTATGCAAAGTTTGTAAGGCGCATCACACCACTAAGAAAACGATCGGTTAGAGAAGAATCTCGTAAAAAATTTACTTTTAAATATGAATTTGATCAAAATGGAAATAAGATTTCTGTCTGTCAAAAATTCTTCTTATCTACACTGGACATATCGAAGCAAAGAGTCTACTATTTCTTTAAAACAAATTACGACAATAAAACTGGAATAGCTGGGCCTTCAAAACAGGGCAAACATATTAAAAAAGTTACTTCTGACGCTAACGTAGAAGATGTTAAAAAGCACATCAAAAGCTTTCCCGTAATGGACTCGCATTATTGCCGAGCTAACTCTAAAGTACAATATCGTGAATCTGGGCTTAATTTAACAAAAATGTACAAATTATATATCACAACCACAACTCAACCAGTTAAATTTTGTATCTATTCTCAAATTTTTAATACAAGCTTCAACTTATCGTTTTTTAAACCAAAGAAGGATTTGTGCGTAAAAGCGTCAAATTTAAAGTAAATTCGAATCCAAATAATAAAGAAATTAATGATTTTAAAGCACATGAAAATTTTCACAAAGAAGCTAAAAAGGAGCGGGATTTTGACAGAAAAAATCCAACTAACGATGTGGCTGTGATTCTATATGACTTAGAAAACGTATTTTCTCTTCCAAAGGCAAATGTATCAAATTTTTATTATAGGAGAAAGTATTCAGTATTCAATTTGACAGGCTTCTGGCAAAACAATAGAATCACTTATTGTAGCTTATGGCATGAATGTCTAAGTGGTCGCTCAGGCAGTGACATTGCATCTGCATTAATTTTGATCTTGAAGAATGTTATCAAGGATCTTCCTCATATAAAGAAATTCATATTGTGGTCCGATTCTTGCGTGCCGCAAAACCGGAATAGGATGACATCTCTGGCTATTATGAAATTTTTAGAAGAAAATCCTGCTATTGAATCAATTATTCAAAAATTCTCAGAACTAGGACACTCTGATCCAAGAATTAGATTCTGTCCACAGCAGTATTGAAAAGTATCTGAGAAATGTAGAAATTTACAGTCCAATATCATTATTAAGACTGTTAAAAGGGATGAATTATGATAAAGTCAAGCTTTGTATAAATCAAATGTAAAAAGAAAATTTTAAGGATTATAACAAAAATAGTATTTCATTAACATTTATACCATATTCAAAACTTAAACAAATAAAGTACGCTGGAAAAGAATTAACTCGAATTGAATATAAATTTGATCACAAAGATCAAATATTTGATGTTTCTAATATTTATAAAAAAAACTTTAAAAACAAAAAGTCTAAAATTAAGAAATTGCCAAATATTGATGTAGTTAAAGCACATATAATTTTGTCCAAAGAAAAGAAAAAAGACTTGCAGTCAATGATTCACTACATGCCCAATATTAATGATCAGAAATTTTATTTAAATATTATTGCAAATCACTAATTTTTAATAATAATTAAGAAAAATTGAATTTATTTCAAAACATGGAAGACAGAATTAATTTAATATTGTGCCTTAAAAAAAAATTTAAAAAACATTTTTGAATATATTTTTGATTCTATTTTATATTTTACTACTAGTTATTAATTTTTCGAGTTTTTTGTTTTGTACAATTAATATAATTTTTACATTTCGAAGTTTTATTTTAATTTTTTTCATATCTATGAAAGTGTCCTTATTTTTTCCTTTGTTAGAAATACTTTTCTGTATTTTTTGATTCATTTTATTATTAATTTGTTTTATTTAACACTTTTCTAAATAAAGTTATTGAAAGATAATATTATTTGAATTAAATTTGTTAGTAAACTTTAAAAGCAATTGTGTTTCTTTTCTAATATTTTCGAGTTATTATAGTGCATCTCTGTTCAATAAGATATAAGTTGTCTTAGTAAAGTTAATTTAAGAAGGTAAGTGCTATCTTGATCAATACCTTAAAATCAGTGTCCAATTTGTTCAATATCCACAAAATTTTAGTAAAAAATTGTTTTATTAGGAGCTGTGTTCAATATCCATTTCGACTACTCTGGACATGTTTTTAAATATTTCAAAAGTTTCTGATCTGTTTGTGTATTGCCAAGCAGTTTTGTAAACTATATTAAACTCAATTTCGAAAATTAAATACAGTTTGACAAAAAATCTTGAAATAAAAGTGCAAATTTTGTTCAAACTTTAAAAATCGATTTCCCAACAATTTGATTTTTGGACATTGAACAAGATAGAATGCGGGTGACGATATGTATTCTGAATAAAAAAGTTCCACATGCACCTATTTTGTAGATAATTTATTTTTGATATTAATTTTTCTTAATGTAATTTTTAGTTTGTTAGTGTATTTATTTTTGACATTAAATTACACTAATAAAATGCAGGAGGAATATTTTTATTACAATTATTTTTCAGAAGAAATACTAATGTAAAATTTTGCAGGCATATTTGAAAATGCTCTTTTAACTAAAACAGATTTTTTTTTTTTGAAGTAATTTGTAATTGAATTAGTATAAATTATTTTTGCCATTAAATTCCATCAATGCAATGCATGTAGAATATTTTTATTCTAATTCCTTTTCAGAAGAAGTACTAATTACTTAAACATGAAATTTTTCAAGCATATTTAAAAAGTTATTTTAGGTTAAACTTTTCGGGCAACAAAAAGAAAACATGATTTAAGCCACGCTGCTGTTTTTTCATACATTATTGTCGCTAATAATATTCACTTGTTTAAATGTCCAAATAGCGCCGCCTATGGCCATTTATGGAACGTAGGAGAACATATAAAATTTTTTTTTTCGTGAAATTTGTATGAAAATATGCGATTTGAAATTTTATTTAAGTTATAATTAATTAGTTAATTAATAAAAATGAATAGAAAAAATTTTGAGGTCTGCGGAATATCATTAGCAAACAATTCTATAGGTAGAAATATTTCCATGCATTACTTTTTCATCCAAAATAATTCAAAATCAAAAAGTGTATAAAAAAAAGAACTATTTTTAATTTAAATTTGAAAAACTTACCAATATTATTTAGACTCCAAATGTATGAGAATTTCCAATAATAACTTTTTTTTACATTTTTATATTTGTTATGAACTGAAAATTGTACTTAATTTTTTTTTTTTTGTTAGGTGTTTTTTTATTTTGAATTATTTTGGATGAAAAAGTAATGCATGGAAATATTTCTACCTACAGAATTGTTTGCTAATGATATTCCGCAGACCTCAAAATTTTTTCTATTCATTTTTATTAATTAACTAATTAATTATAACTTAAATAAAATTTCAAATCGCATATTTTCATACAAATTTCACGAAAAAAAAAATTTTATATGTTCTCCTACGTTCCATAAATGGCCACGGAGGCACTGTCAAAACAGTGAATAGTTGTAACCGGAATTGTGCTTACAGCTTAAAATATAGTAGAAATCATCTGGCAATCAGTGTTGCCATAATTCTAGCCATTTTGAAATAATTAAAAAGCCATTATGCCACTAAACTTTTTGAGCCTAAAAAGTATTTTAGAATTTTTAAATGTTTTTATATCTAAGTAGTCGCTGGTTTTTAATTTTTTTTGTTTAATTTTTTCCAAGCCGCCGAATTCTCCCAAAACAAGTATTCTGTTACATTAAATTCCTTTGTATAATTATGTAAATTTAATTTATAATTGACACGTATTTGTGTACATTTGTATATATCTTTTGTGCAACCTTCACGACATGAAGACCATGAGCAATTTTTTGATCCAAATAATGTTGTTGATTGAAATGTCATACATAATGCTGGTGTTTCATCAAATTGCATAAAAATTGTTGTAAAAGCTGGTTCTATAACAAATGGTACTAAAAATAAGTCGACTGGCCGCAGCAGTCGAAGGACAAAAATCAACTAGTCGCCGTCGAAAAAATCGATTAGCGTCATGTCTTATATGCACTTGGCCATTTTAAATATTTATTTAGCCGCTCCAGAAAATACTACTTGCCATGAAGTTTCACTTCTTCCGTGTGTCCCGAGACTCACATATTTTTTTTTAGTTTTTCTTACATTAAAATCACATACAAATCTATAACATATATAGTTGATATTATAACTTTTAAAATTTTTGTCTCATTATTTGTGTCATATTTCTTTTACTTACTCAGAACTTTTAAAAATAAAAAAAAAATTACCATATGGTGCAATTTAACATGGGTGGGTATCCACAACCTTTAACATTTGGAAATAATCTGGCACCGCCATAATACCATTCAGAATCATTACCCATTAACCCAAAAGTATTATCAATCATACTATTATCGGCTAATTCTGTATCATCAGCTGATTGTGCAGGATCATAACTAGTTCCATCATCACCATCATTTTCCGAATTGTTATCACCTTAAATATTAAAAGTAAACATAAATACCCGAGTATTTGCTGCTAGTTATTGTATTTTATGTATTTATTCAAATAATATAAAACAATATAAATATCTTCAGTCTTTCTTTTTATTTTTGCAATTTCAAATTTCAAATATTGTAAAAGAGCAAAAAGATGCTCGATATCATAAAAGGTATCAATGTTGCATAACGATAAATATCGAGAATAAAAAACATCGACATAAAAAAATATCGGGGTCAAAATTACCGATAACGTAAATCGGGTAAATGTCGATATGAGTATAAAAAAACGTACCTATAAATTTTTTTGCATGAAAATATAAAAATTTCACAAAAAATCCAAAAAAATTGTATTGTACGATTACGAACCCAATGAACTTAGATTCAAAAACAAAAATTAATTTCGGAAAAAAAAAAAAAATGAAACACCCTCAAAAAAAAAAAAAAAAAAAAAATTCCTAAGGGAAATGAACTTATACTTATACCCAACATTTAATGAGTTCTAACGAGTTTAGGATTCAAAATGAAAGTGAATTTACTTTGTAAAATAAATTAATGTGCTTAAATCCAAAAACAACAAAATCCAGAAACAGAAGCGTCGCCGCACGGCCCAAACCAATATGCCCAGAAAATTCAATCCTAAAAGATTGAAATGCAAAGTTCTTTATTTTTTTTTTTAAAAACACTTAATTCAAGTGAGACAAATTGAAAAATTAACAAAAATTTCAGTCCGAGGTAGGAATCGAACCGTGCATGCTATAGGATAAGGGCAATACCACTGCACCATGCGAATGGCTTTCATTTATTTTCAACCTACGGGTGTAGACCTTCAAGTTTTATTTCAAAGTTTATTTAGTGACGTTTATAAATAAGTTTCGGAAGCAAATTCTAAAGCTGGCTGGAGTGGAGACACATGGTCAGTTTGACATTGCCTGCTCGAGAGCTAGCTAACCGAGCAGCTTGTATTATTAAGAACAGATGAAAACGCCCAAAATATAATTTACAAAGAAGAAGGTACTATAGGAATACTTTTACATAAAACTGCTAGAGAGAGGAATTTACTGGATTTTATGTAATTAATGAGTTAAGGTTACTTAAGTCATAATGAATAGCAAATTAAGTTCAAATTATAATTTTTAAAATTAAAATTAAAATATTGTATTTAAGTGTATATAATACCTTCAATATAATCATAATTGTCACGTAATGCGCGTTCATAACGATCAGTACGTTTAACTGGTGGTGGTTCTGTTTCAGATAAATATAATTTACGATGATATTCTGTTACATTAAATTCCTTTGTATAATTATGTAAATTTAATTTATAATTGACACGTATTTGTGTACATTTGTATATATCTTTTGTGCAACCTTCACGACATGAAGACCATGAGCAATTTTTTGATCCAAATAATGTTGTTGATTGAAATGTCATACATAATGCTGGTGTTTCATCAAATTGCATAAAAATTGTTGTAAAAGCTGGTTCTATAACAAATGGTACTAAAAATAAGAACGAAAATAAACTAAATGTGCCTAGCAGAATAAAAAATGCTGTAGTGTAGAACAGCATTTTTTCTTTAAACGTACGAACTTCAGCTTCATCGCCCATTTTTATGCTTTACTATATTAGTAAGATATGAAAACAGAAAACAGATTTTATTTTTAACATAAAGTGTTCACTTATCACAGATTTTTTATTTTTGTTTATTAACTGTTTTGAAATTAATTCCTAGAACTGATTATTCTTCTTTTTTATTTTAATTTTTGTAGAAATAATTATTAATTAATTAAATTTAAACATTTTTTTTTTCTAATTAGCTAATTCTAAATTTTAATTAAATATGCGATTTTCTTTTAGCAGTGTTTCTGTTTTCCTTTTTTTTTTAATATATTTAGTTTTTAATTCGACTTGAATTGATTTTCTAAGTGCGAGGCTTTAAGTTTTCTAGTGGTTTTTTTTTATATTATTACTTTTTAATTTTAATTTTTATAATATTATTATTCATTCCTCTCTGTAAATATAATAAAAAAAGTTAATTATGAAAATTTATTCTAATTTTTGAACTTATTTTAAAATGGATTGGGTTCTATTTTTTTTATACTGATGTCCCTCAATAAATAATAAAAATGGTTAAAATAATTGAGATCCTCAACAAAAAATTTTAAATGACACCCAAAAACAAAGCCCAAAGTTTCTTTCGAGGTTAAATTTAAAACCCAATAGTAACTCTTATTGTTAGCACAATCAATAGCACAATCAACACAACGCAACACCATAGCTTTATAACTGGCTCACTGCATAGATATTCTGCTGGAAACGTGAGTAAAATTTTAATAATTAAAAAGACAAAAAATTAAGAAAAATTTTAAAAACAATTTCGGTTTTTGGTATTTGTTTTGTAGATTTCATTTTAATTTATAATTTTGTTCCTACAACCTACATATTTTTCCTTCACTTTTAAGTCCTTTATTTAAATTTGCTTAGAGATGTTAATTTAATGAAATTTCACAAATGTATTGAAGAAATTTATAAGGTATCTACGCCAAAACGTACTTTATTGGAATATTTAATTTAGATTATTCTGACGTAATATGATTTTTTAGTGGTACTTAATTCTTTAATTATGCACTTAATGTTAAATAAAAATTAGATGTATGTACTATAAATATGTGCTTCAATTATCTATTCTTTTTTTTTTCACAATATTGTATAAAAAATATATAAATGTATAAAATATCATGTTCGATAAATTTCGTCTCTCTGCACATATTATAACAATGGGATATGCAATTTCTTATTTTCACACCATTTAGTACTTAAATGGCATGAAACAAAATTATTATAATTTCAAAAATTTATAAACCTTGAAATAAATAAATAATGAAATCATAATAAGAATAAAGTGTTACTAAAAAAAATGTATGTACATATGTTAAGGTACTCAGAGATTTCTAAATTAAATTATACATAAAACTAGCATATCAAATTGCAAGAGGTTAAAAACTTCTAAATGTCCGTAGGGAAAGGAAAAAAATAATATATGATAATTCTTGAAAACTTATAATAAATACAGCGAAATTAATTTTTGAGGACACAATTCTTATTAACTCGTACACGAATTTGTCTGTTTATTTATTTATTTATTTATATATTTCTTTACTATTTTCGACACTCTCGTAGACCCACTTTTCGTCATCACAGCGAGCTGAAATTTGGCGCACAGGTTCATTTCGCGTGAAAATTGAATCTATCAAAATTTGAACCAGAAATTTCCATGGAAAACCCGGAAAATCGGAAAAAATCATTAAAAATTTGGTACAAATTTTATTAGTGATAAATTCGTTTCAGGAAAAATGCAAAATTTTCAGATTTTTCCGAAAAAAAAATCCGAAATTTTCCGACTTTTCCGGAAAATTTTCCATTAAAAAAGTTTTCTAAGTTATGCAGGATTACTTTCTCTACGACAATGGTGAAATCTTGCAGAAAAAATCGAGGAAAATTCATGTAAAACGTTTGAGCGTTTTGCAACTTGAGACAAAGTTGTAGAGCGAAATGAGTTGCATAAAGTTGCTTTTGTGGAAAACTCGATGGAAAACCCGGAAAGGCGGAAAAATCATCGTAAAAATTTTCATCGATATGATTAGTGATAAATCTTCAACAATCATGAAAACTTGCATGAAAAATCGACGAAAATTTGTAATAACAATTTAGTTAACGTGAAAAAAGAAGAAAATAAAAAATAAGTAAAAAATGAGTTTTCAAAAAAAAACAGAGACCAAGCCGCATGAAAAAGTAGAAAATAACTTTTTCTGCACACACAGAGGTGGACTCAGATTTTTTGGTTGAGACATTTCTCTTGAACATACTTTCTCTTCATGAATCAAATCACTTACGTCCCAATCTGAGTCCACCTCTGTGTGTGAAGAAAAAGTTATTTTCTACTTTTTCATGTGGCTTGGCCTCAGTTTTTTTGAAAACTCATTTTTTACTTATTTTTTTTAGTAAAGAAATATATTAATATATAAAGAAAATTTTAGATAATATTAGAAGATACTTTTTAAATAGGAAAATTATAGATAATAGATGTCATAATCATTTATATTTTTGCTCACATTTCTTACTTTTTACGAATATTTTTTTTCAATATGTTCATACATCAAAAGAAAATATGTATAGTGGACATGTAAAACACAATTAGTTTTGTTGTTAAAATAACATTATATAAGTTATATGTTGCTCTTTTATATTTAAATGAAAAAATTCTTTATGAATGAAAATTATTTTAAAATTATATCGATCAATGAATTGAAAGATGCTTCCTAAAAGAGATTCATTGATAACTAGTACACCTACTTATAATTTTAAGAAACATTATAAACTGTTTGAAAACAAATCATTTAAATATCGTTATTAGATCAATATTTACATCCTTGTTAGAATAATTCTAAAAGTGATATTTTCTATTTTTTCATAATTAATATATCGTCGGTTTAAAAGCAGAAATCACTAAGTCAAAAAACAAACTTTTAAAACTCACTAAGTCAACTTAGGAATTTCTGATTGTATTATAATAGCACGATTGACTTAGTGCAATAAATGTCCGCCTAAAAACCTCAACAATATCAATTTACGACTTATAAGATTTTGCCCATATAAAGTTGGCATTATAATGACTTAATTTAGTACAAAAAATCAAAATCTTGGAAAATGTACTTAGTGAATTTTGCTTGTAAACCAACGATATATTCTTGGTTTTTGAAACTTATAGACTTTATTAAAAACAGATAAAAATTGTCATTCTTAATTTATACAAGTGCAGAAAACAACAATTAGTCTAATTGTTATGTGAATTTGTCGATTCTATAACAGCATTTTTCATTAAAAAATCTATAAAAGTACATAAGTATAGACGTAGTGTACATTTTTAATAATAAGGTAAAGGATGCACCAAGTAGATACCTATTTAAAACTAAAAAAAATCATTCTAATAGTGCTTAAAGTAAATCTAAAATTAACTTTTTTATGATAAAGCTTTTTTTTCACCCCTTCCTAGTATTTTTCCGCTAACAATAATCATAGAAACAATATTTTCTTTCACATCAAAAAAAAGTTTTCACTTACTTTTTTTTTCTGTACACAAAGTGTTATTATTACGTGAACAATTATTAATATCAGTTATATAAATATATATAATGGTACTTTTTGTTAATATAAGTAAAAAAAAAAAAAAAACTAAAAAATTTAATATTTAATTAAATTCCACGAAACATTGTTGTGTGTATAAAATCCTTGGCTACATAGGTAAATAATCGAAAAATGTCATTTGAATTTTAATAAGTAAATTTTTTTTTTATAGTTTTTTTTTTTTTTTTTAGCTTTGCACTGAACATTCAATATTATAATATCTATAAAGAATTGCTTTTGACACGAACTTTTTGTATATTATATTATTTTTTTAAAAATAAAATTTATCCAAGCCTATATTCGGTAAAATATTAGCAACTACAACTTACTTATATATATACAATACTGTATAGATACTATAATATATAAAAAAAAAATTAAAACTGTTCACTCAAATTTTATTTGTTCAATATTTGTACAATTATTGAATAAAATTCTTAAAAAATTCTCCTTAAATCAGGATTAAATTACAAAATTTTTTTTTTTATTTGTTTATTAAACTTGCCTTTAGTACAAGCACTATGTCAGACAATTTATTTCCTTTAATAATATTACTTCTTTTAATTTTATGACAAATTTACTTTGTCACAAGAGTTTATTTGCGATATAATAAAGTTTCATTTTACTTTGTTATTGTGAAAAAATTTCACACTATTCTATTAAAATCGTTTAAGTTATTTTTATTTAACTTTATTATTAATAATTTACTTTGAACAATAGAGAACAATTATATGCATCAAATCAACAACTAATTTAAATGTATATATTTTATACGTTTTTATTTTAAACTGTTATACTTATGTCAGTTAATATGTCTTATTATAATATTTTTAACGATTCTTTGAATCGGATTTCTTTTCTTGTTTTTTATATTTTTAATCAAAAGCTTTGCTTAATTCCTTAATTATGAATTTTTCTAACTACAAAAGCCAAAAATGTTGTATACATTATTACATTATGTACGTACACATAATAGTTACTTACTATTGTAAGTATATATATATATTATATATAAATTTTTGTTATAATTTATAAAGCTTACAAACGAAAAATCTTTGATTACTTAATAATATTAATTTTTTTAACCAAATTACATTAAACAAGTTTTTAATTTGTTAGTTTTATTTTTATTTTATTTTTTCAATTAAAACAATTTTTTACAATGGGAATTTTATAATGTTGTACCCTTGTAATGGCTGCAATTTGTTTTTTAATTTTTAAATCTGTTAAATTCTATATTATAAATACGGTATTTTCAAAATGACATTTCAATGTTAATATGTTTTTAAATTAGTTTTCGAAATAGGCTATTTTTTACTTCTTCTTTTTTTTGTGTTATTGTAATAAAATTAGTTAAGTTGTTTTCAGTGTGTATAAAATTACTTTTTTATAACAAAAAGCAATAAATGTATATAAGACAAACAACGTAAATTTAAAAATAAAAACACAGTTCTTTTAAATAGATATCTTGCATAATAACATGTAAATTGTATGTATAATAAATTTCTGTTTTTTTATTTTAATAGTTTTTTTATACTCATTATTATTATTTTATTTATTTATTTTATTTTTATTACTATTATTATTATTATTTTTTTATTTTATTTTATTTTTTTTTTTTTTTCAAAAAAGCGAGTATATTCTTTCATTCAATATAGAGAGAAAAATAAATATAAAAGAAAATTACCTTTATATTTTTTTTTGTGTAAGAAAAAAGTTATTTTATAAATTAAAAAAGAATAAAGAAAAAATCTTGAAGAAAATTAATTGCGGACGGCATAAAAAGAACAACCTTAAAAATAAATATACATAAAATTAATATATTTATTATAAAAACAAAAAAAAAAAATGTTTTTTTTTTTAAATAATAGTCTTTTATTTTTGTTTTTAACTACTTTTATTGTGTTATTTATTTTTAAATTTTTTGTTTAGATTTGTTGCTGTTGTGTTTTGATGTTTGTTGGTTTGTTTGTTTTTAAAAATACTATAACAAAGTATTACATATTATTATTTTTTTTAACTACAATTTATTTATTTTTAGTTGTTGTATGAAAAAAAAAAATTTGTTGGATAATATATTTATAATAATTGTCATTTAGTCACCGAAATTATTGCCAATGAATGATGTTTGTTATATTAACATCATAGAAAACTATATTATACGATGGTAGATCTTAATCTATGATGCATTCTACTATTAAATTTTTTTTCTTTTTTGATAACATATTAAAGATGATAAAGTGTTAGCAGTTTTGTTAACAGTGTTAGTAGTTTCTTTCTTTCTTTCACTATATCAGCTGTTTAAAAGAAAAAAATTCTATTTTTGGTTTTTATTATTAGTTTTTAATTTAAATTTATCAATGGCGAAAATTTTGTAATTTATCAAAATGAGACAAATTTATGTATTTATTTTTACATTTAAAATTTAATTTTGAGTTTTATTTTTTTATTTTTTTTTATTATTTTCATTTTTAAAGATTTAATTAAATATGTTATTAAGTATTTAAGATAATTTTTTTTATTATCATTTACAAAAAATTGTTTTTTTTTTTTTTTTACTTTCTACTAATTTGTAATTTTTATTTTTAACCGTTTTACATATACTACTATGTATATATACTAACTCCAATTAATAATTCAGTGGGTTCACTTTGCGTCACATAATTTCTTTTTTGTAGTGTGTTATGTAAACTTTTTTTATAAACTGTTTAATTAATTTTTTTTTCTCGTGTATTTTTAGCTTGTATATTTAAATTATTAATTTAAATTACTTTATATATTTCCTTTTTTTTTTGTTTTTTGTTAATGTACTGAACATTTTTTTTTCCGTATAATGGTTTTATGAATTTTTTTAACTAAATTTTTTTTTCACTCAAAAAAAGTTTGTAAAAAAGAAAAAAGCTTTCAACTTTTCCGTCATGGTAAATGAGAGAGGAATTTTTTTTTTTTTCTTAAATTTGTAATTTTTTATTTTTTTTTTTTAATTGTTTTAAAGTTAATTTAACATTTAAATTTTGTAATTAAAAATTATTTTTTTTTTTTTTTTTAAATAAATTTTTTTACTTCAAAGAAACAATGGCGTTTTTGACCTTTTTTCGCTAAAAAAAAATTCTTATTCTTGGTTTGTTGTTGTTATAATTTTTAAGAAAAAGAAAAGGCCAAATTTACTACAAAATTTTTTTTATTTTTATTGAACAAAATACAGTCATTTTTTTTTTTTTAAGATAATATATATATTTTTTTAAATTTTTATTTTTTTTATTTTTTTAATAAAATTTTTTGTTTTCCCTATTTTTTTAATTTTCTTTTTTTCTGTTTAATCCGTTGGAAAATAAAATTTTTATAATTTTTTTTTTCAGTGCTTTTAGATTTAAGGAAGGATTTTCACTGATTAAAAGCTTTGAAAAAATGACACAAAAAATTGAAAATAATGAAAATATTGAAAAATTTAATTTTTTGGTTGAAAAATAAAAGAGAAAAAAAAAAATAAAATTCGAAATTAAATTTAAATGTACATATATACATACATTGTGTATTTATGTATGTATAATGTTTTTTTTTTTTATTGATAGAAAAAGCTTTTCTATGTTAATAATATTTCACACAAAAATATCTGCGTTATTTTATGAGAGTATATACAGTGTATTATAATATAGTATCTATTCTACTATAAAATATTATGCATGGTTAAGTTAATAAACTTTCATTAGAAAAAAAAAAAAATAGAAAAAGGGTTGTTTATTATAAATAAATAATAAAATAAAAAAAATTAATTTATGCATTTTTTTTTTTATTATTTATTATAAAAGTTAACTTTATTCATATTAGTTAGGATAGAATATTGAATTGTGAATAGAAAATTCTTATATTTTTTATAGTCATGACATATTCATCAAATTGAACTCTTTACTATATCAATTTTAGATGACTAATTTTTTATTTTTTAAGAAAAATCAAAAAGTAGAGAAAATGTTATAAAAGAACTTTCCTTTCAATTTATTATGTTTTTGATGACTTTGACGATATGTAGTTAAGTTATCATCAAAAAAAAAACATGAAACTTTTAACATCGTAACAATTATCAAAAAGCAAGGACATTGAGAATTTGTCAAAATTTATTATCAGAAAGGAAAAAAAAGCGTCAACAAAATCGTTGTGTGCACATTTGAACGAAATAATTTTTAAAATATTTTGTGTAGCGGAATAATATTTGTATTTTATAAGTATTTTATTTAAAAAATCCTAAACCAGTAGTTGCAACATTCTTTATACTTACGACGAGGTCAATTGAAACCCTTTTTTTTTTTTTTTAGTTTCTTAGTACTTAGTACGCCAATATATTCTCTTTCTTTACAAGTTAGATGAGATATCTAAAATGAAATAATTTTAATGTAAGAAACTTGTGCTCGCAAAACAATTTTTTTTTTTTTGATTTTCACCATCAACAATAGTTTCTTCCGATTTCAAAAATTAATTTCTACTTACAATGTTCCACGATAAAGGGCAATTGGGATTATGTACGCGTCACTAGGACATTATTAAAAAACATTATAAATATTATTATTTTATTTGAAATGATTTTGATTAATTATTTATTATCTTTTCTTAATTATGAATTATGATTTAGAATTTGCATTCTCAAAAATGAAAAAAAAAAAAATAAACAATATCTAATATATACTTATTTATAAATTTTCGTTGTTAACTTTTTTTTTTGGACAATAAAAAGAAAGCATTTAAAATAGTAAAAAATAACCAAAATATGAATTTTATTTATATCAAAAGGATGTTTGCAAGGTTCCAGATGAATATATAATATGAATCATACATACAAATACTTGTCATCATATGATAAATTTAAAAAAAAATTCGAAATAAAAAAAAAAAAATTAAAAAGGAAAATGAAATTAGAAATTAAGCTCAGTGGAATCATTGCATTGTAAAAAAATAATAATTAAATATTAACTTAACCTTATAAGCTCGTAAAAAAAAAATCGAAATTCTATGACGCATTTCAATGAAATTTTCTCTTCATTTTCTGAAATTTTCGAAATAGAGAAAAATACTATTCGAAGAACTTGCGCGCATTTCTTTCAAATATTTTCGAACCTAAAATGAAAATAACGTAATAATAAAATTGTAACTTTCCTGCGAGATATGTTATGAAAATTTTTCGAAAATTTGGAAATATAATCTTAGAAAAAAAAAAAAAACAATTATTACCTTGTTCGGAAAAAGAGATGGATTGAAAATTTTTATAATTTTCTTTCTACAATTTTTTGGTTCTTCAAAAAAAAAACTTTGTTTACTTTAAAGAAAAAATTCTTATATTTTCCATTTTTGACTTTCGAAAATTAGTGAAAAATTTTGGTAAAAATAAAAAAAAAAATTTTAAATAATAAAATTGTAATAAATAATCTAAAAATTGCGCAATATTTTGGAAATTCTTTTTTAAATTTTGCTTATATTTGTTGTTGAAAAGTGGCTCACAAAAAAGTTATAAAAGAATTTAACTTTCTAAAGACTAAAAAAAAAAACTTACAAAGAAAACCATTAATAAAAAGAAAAACAAAATTAATTAAGAATTAAAAAGTTAAATTATTGAAAGAAACAAAAAATAAAATTAATTTCCAATCGATCGGAAAATTTGTTTTTTTTTTTTTTCTTATTGCCAAAAAAATTGCAGGTAATTTATGACTTATATTTTATTATGATTTTTCTTATATTTTTACGTATATTGTATACACATCTAGGTATATATATATATATGTATTATAATAGGATATTATGTATAAAGAACAAAAAACATTATATATTTTTGTTAAGAGACGCAAATCAAAAGAAAATCTTACCATTGGAGTGCATTGGAAATATATTTTTTAAATTTTTTTGGTAAAAATAACAATTAAGAATATCCTTGAATGGAATAAAGACCCTTAAGACTGCATTATTGCATTGCAGACTATTATTTTAAACTCTAGGTCCTTTGAATTTATCTTTTAAATAATAATTGAAAAGTCAAAAGGTTCTTCTAATACCAAATATTATTTCAATTGTTTTTTGGTGTCGTCGGTCTCTTGGCTATGATGATGCAATTTATTTATTTTACTTCGAAAAAATCCGAAAATGTGAATTGTTTCAGAGAATTATTTATTAAAAATCGTAAAAAAAAAACTACAAAGGATTTTAAAATTAATGGTTAACTATAATGTCAACAGTGTTCTTCTTTCAACATTATCCACTGATGACAACATACTCTTGTCGCCCAGCCAAAACAGAGTAACTTAAAGATCTGTCTCTAACCACAATATTATATTGTTCCCTGTTATCAATCCACGAGATTATAAGAAATTTAAAGGTCAATCATATTTTCTGTAATAATATTGTTAAAATACAATTGTTATTTCATTACGGAAGTCATAAAAACAAAAACTAAAATCTTAAACGTAAAGTTGCATTAAACATAAATAATGTCTGTACACTCTAAAAAAAAATATTTGTAAGTTTATTTTTTTTCTGTGTTGTTTTTTTTCTAATTTTTATTTTATTTTTGAAATATGTCATTTCAAATATCAAATTTATATAAATATATTGATTATTGCGCGCGCAAGTTCTCTGCAAAAGTTTTTTTTTGTTTTCTCTGTCACTATACTTTTTTTTTATATTTTTTGGGAAAAAAAAATTCGCATATTATAAATTTTCTAGGCCGAAAGTATAAAACAAGGCAGAATAGAAAAACATACCTACCCCTAGAAATAAAATAATATTCCTTGTTTTTTTTTTCTATTTTTATATTTTCCTTAGATGGATTGTTCAAATTTGCAAAAAAAAATAAATAAATAATAACAAAGTTAAGAAAAAAAAATATATAAATATAAATAAAATTAAAAAAAAATAATTCGAATTTTAAAAATTAAAAATTGAATGTGGGCCGTGATTAAAATTTTGGAAAAAAAAAAAATTGTAATAGCAAAAAAAATTACTTAAAAATATAACGTGTTAAAAATTAAAAAAAAAAAAAAAACAAAAAAAAATTAAACATAATGCAGTATTATTAAAAAAAAAAAAAACAAAAAGTATCCATACAAAACTTTAACGTACTAAATATTGGACACAATAAATTTTCTTTTCATTTTCTTTTTTCAATTTTTTTGGAAAATAAAAAATTTCTATATTAAATTTTGGGAATTAATAAACATTTTCTAGTCTAGAGGGAAAAATAGCAAAAACAAAATAGTTTTTTTTTTTTTGGAAAATCAATACTTATGTTTCGCAAATATAAGATTTTTTGAAAAAGATTATGGATTATGTAATTCGATCAGCAAAAAAAAACAAAAAAAAAATCCTTGTGACGTATAGTCATTAGAGTGGTTCAAAGTTACAAAAATATAGGTTATTGTGTGTCGTTCAACCCATCCTGGGGCGTCAAAAAAATTATTTAAAAACAAAATATTTGATAAAATTATATTAGTTTTGATAAAAGAATGACAAATGCGTAAAATTTAATTCAGTTTTTTGAATGAAAAGTTTGGATCCACTAATATAGGTATATCATATTGATACCGATGTTATAATAAAAAAAAACAAGATAGCAATTAAAGAAATTCTTAATTTTAGACATATTTTACAGAAAAGTAACTTATCCGAATCTGACAAAAGTATGGCAAACCAGTATGAAATTTTGAAATTAAAAAAAACATAAAAATCATCTTCAGAATTTATCTGTTACCAGCATCAATAAAAGATTGTTTTCTTGTTTGAGAAGAATTAAGCTTATCTTCGTTCAAAAATAAAAGAAATCAAATCAAATAACGTTTCAATTATATACAACGACTTGTTAAAGAAAATTGAATTTGAAAACATAATTAATAATATTTCGAATCAAAAAGTTAGAAACAAAGAAATAAATAATAAATAAAACAATACAATGTGCTTCTTATTTAAATTCAAATTATACTGAAATTCTTAAAAACTGCCTTTGGGCGGCATATTCTTAAATCCTCCACTGGCTCAACTTGTAGTAAATCCTACTTAAATGTCTATTCAGGTTTGTCAACAATTTCAATTTCATTTTAACACTATTCAACTGGAATCCAATCATAGAAATTGTTTACACTGCTACCATCAAATATTTATAAAATGAAAAAAAAATTACAAGTATAGTTCTTGATATTTGACAGAATCTAAATATACGTTAATTAAAGGACTTGAAAAGGAAAACAAAAGTACTTTTGAGCTTTCAAACTTTTCCCTAGTCGTTGTTGACATTTAATCTTCCGCTCTACTAAATTTTTTAGTAAACATAAATCTACTCCAGAGTATTTAGTTAAGCACTATTGAACCACTCTTATGAGTAGGTACATAAAAGAAAAACATGTAAGAAAAATCTATGAAAATTGAGAAATATTGTGAAAAGAAAATAATATAATATACTTAACTGCATTTATATAAATTATTTATTATGTGTTTGTTAATCGAAGTTGAATTATATGTAATTTCAAATAAATTAGACTTATGCTCATAAAATAAAATTTAGTTAAAAACATATGTTGTAAAAGTCATGGGCAAGAAAAAAAAAATTCCTGTAGAAGATTTAATTATACCACCTCAAGATCAAAGGATATGTGGTACAATATGTGTTTGTCAAATGACCTTAGTGTTGTCATCTGTTGCCTTGGTTTATCTTTCGGTAGCAATTTATATGCCAAGCAGTCGAGCATTTCAATCCGGCATTGATGAAAATCCAGTAATGTGTACAACTACTAGGGCTATAAATAAAGATAACTGTGAATGGGGATCATGCGGTGAATGGTGTTTAAGTAAAACATCTGGTGCTTGCATACAAATTTATGTTAATTTGCGTAACAATGGAACTAATCTAACATTTCAAAATTGTACAAATTCAGCAAATAAAACGTGCTATGGAATTGATCAAGAACGTGCTGATAAAGCTCGATGTATTAATGACGAATGCAAAAATTTGACAGGTACATTCAATTGTACCATGGGACAATGCTTGAACATAACAGATGCTTTTGATTGTGAATTTTACAATACAGACTCTCCGTTAAAATGTTCTGGCAGACGGGGGAAAATAACTTGTATGGACATAAATGGGTTACATTCGTGTAACAGAGGGACGTGTAGAAAGATAAAACCGCCATATAATTGTGATAGAAGGTGTTTAGGTAAATCGTGATTTTTTTCATAACTTATGTGGAAAATCTAAAGTTAAAAATAATCACATGTAGGTATCCCTAAAAATATGTTTATGTAGATTTTTGTATAAAATTGTTTAAAGATAATCTCTTAAAAAATGTCACTTAAGACTTCTAGTCTTCCTCTGTCACGTCAAATAATGTTATTTATTTTTCACTATATCAAATTATTGCTAATTTTTAAGTTTGATCTTCCACAGAAGTAAAATATAGGAAATGGTGATTTCCTGTCAACAGAATATGATTTTAATTAAATTGCTTTTGGTATTAGGTATTATTACGAGGAACAAAAATGTGGCAATATTGAGTGGTGATACCGTTTATTTATCGCAATGTCAAAGTGCTACAAATACAGAGACACAGGAAGAGGTGTGGAATGAATCGAATGATAAAGTTGTTATGGTATCATGTTTTCTAATCAAAAATACATCAGATCAAGTTGAAGCCATCGATTGTATAAATGGCACATTTTTAGAGAAACAAATTCTACCAGATGTTTCAAATTTCACTTATTTGAGTTATTTGCACGTTGCTATGGGTCTACCTGTCCCCGAAATTGCACCACCCGATACCGATTTAGTTATATCGAATGAATCACGTTTAATGATAAATTTAGAAGGGTGCGTGAATACCCTTATGGACGAATGTGCACATTTCTTAAAAGATTACGGCCGAGATGGTACAGATCATAATGCCAGAGCAAGATTTCCATGCTTTTATGCACCAACCAATAAAGGAGTTGTGGTTGCACGTTTCGATTTAGAAGTTACATATACACAATTTTTATTCGCTTCAATTATTCCATCAGTTCTGTTTGTAGTATCATGCTTAATTCTTTTATTATGTCAAAGAACAATTTATGTTGGCGATGATGCGAAAATGAGATTTAAAGGATGTGCGGACACTGATACAATATTAGCATCTAAAAATGAATTAGGGTCTCAAGCTGACGTAGGGGATGCTGGAGGAGGTGATGCACTCTGAGATCCATCACGTAAGATTTTATTTTCATGTAAAAGGATTTCAAAAAGGAAATAAAAATTTATTTAATAATTGAAATACAGACTAACATTAATTTTTTTTGTGTTGTTTAAATAATTTTTAAATACTTTCTAGTGACTATCTATTTTATTAAGATTCAAATTACAACAAGGCATAAGGACTAGTAAACTTAATTATTTGTCTTATTAATGTTTTTAACAAATAATTTTGTTCAAATAAACTCGTTACTTAAGATACACATCTTCATTTCTTTGTACATTTACGCATAATGTATAGGAATTTATTTATTTTGACTAAGCCGAGCTGAAGAAACAAAGAAGAATGTCATTGTTTTCTTCAGTGTCACAAATTTTTTTATTATATTTATTATTTTTAATAGAAAATTATAATGGTTCATTTATTTAATTTATTGATTTCAAATGTACGAAATTTTATTTCCTGTAATTATAATGTCATTTTTTTTCCATTTACAAACGTACATCTTTAATTATATGTATGTTTTCGGTTGGAATATAATGTGAATAACTTTTTATTTAATAATAAACAAATTTATAAATTTTTTTTTAAAAGTATTATATTTATGTATTGATAAAAACGTACAGTGTAAAAATTATAAGATTGCATAGTAAGTGACGCATATTAAAGAAGAAAAAGGAATAGTTCAAACATTTCTTAAGTAATCTTAACTTGGTTATTTTTGTACTGATTTTTCCTGTTCAAAATAATAGAAACAATAGTTTACATTTCTTAAATTAGTATAGAAAACAATAAAAAAAACTACAATGAAAATACATTATTTTAATATATTAATTATTTTATACTTGTCCTTTGTTTCTGATAACGTCCCAACATCTTTTGATCATTAAATCAATTAATTTTTGATACTTTGTTACTTAAAAAATGTTCTTACTATTCTTTTTTTTTCTTAAATATGCGTTAATTAATTACTATGAATTATAATTTTTGAGAAAAACACAAACTTGAACATTTTTTATTGTTGTTATTAAATTGAATAAATGTACTTGAAAAAATTATTATTTTTTGATTGAAAAGGTTTTATGTCAGACGAATTTAATGTATAACTTAAGATACGAAATACCATCATATTTCACACAGCAAAAACAAATCGTAGATACTAGTTGTTGAACCAATATGCTTTCTTTTGGTTTACCAATTTAAGTAAAAAAGAAAATGTTGCATTGAACATTGAAATTATGTCAAAAATGTTTTTGGTTATGAGTTATGACTAACTAATTATTTATTTATTCAAATTGTGTAATAATAAATATTTCATTGCAGTCTTAGTTGTGAATGAAGCTTGTTTTTATCATAAACATAAGAACAATCATTTGATAATTTTAACGACACAATTTAATACAGATAAAGTCGATAATGTTACATTAAACAAATCATGTTTTCTTTTCTTTATTTTAGGCATTCCTCTACTTCAAGAAGACAGTCCTGTTCATCAGCCTGGCGTTTATTAAATTTAAACAAAAGAATTTTTAAATAAATAACTTTATTTATTAATTTATATTTATAATTATTATTAAAACGGTTTTTATTATTAAATTGTTAATAAAACAAAAAATATTATAACAAATTTATAACACATAAAATTTAAACATTTTTTACACAAAACAATACACAAATCACAATAATTAAGAATTTTTTCACTTTTATCAATCACATTTTCAATTTTTTTTTTTTTTTTTTTATATAATCACACGCTAAAATTCTAATTAAATTAAATTTTCTATAACAAAAAAAATATTTTTTTAACAAGTTATTAAGATATTTTGCATACATAATTACAATTAAAAAATAGATTTAAAATTATAGAAATAATATTGATTATATTTAAATGATATTTAATTGATAATAATAATTTTTAATATTGTGAGCCGATCAGCTGATATTGATAACAAATTATTGTGATTAGTTTTTTTTTGTTGAAATTTATATTATATTTTTTTTTTTGTTTTATTAGTTATTAATTATTTTATTTAAATTGCGAAAATAAAATGAATAAGGGCAAAAAAAATATTTTGGAGGAATGCGATAACAAATATTAAAAAAAAAATAAAATAAAATTATTAGAATACTTATATTAAATAAATATAATAAAAAAATCGTAACAATGACAAAACAATAATTAAATTTATTATAAATATAAAATTAAAATATAAACTAATCTAAATTATTAATAATAAAGAATAAAAACTTTATTTCGATTAAAAAATAATTCAGGCTTATAGTGTTATTATATTCAAAAAAAAGAAAAATAATAATCTAAAACTCATTAAATTCTTTATTTGCAAAAATATTTAGAATATTATAAATTTATTTTATTTTTTTTTTAATTATTTACTTAAAATAATAACTATAATAATAAATAATTTTATTTTTTAAATAATAAAAAATAAATAAAAATTAGTTAATTGTTGAAGAATAAAATATTTCAATAAATTTTATATAATGAGAATTAATATAAAAATTAAATAATTTATGGGTAATAAATTTGGATTTAATTATTAAAAACAAATAATAATACTTAAAAAATGAAAAGCCCAACTAGATCAATAGCATCTTCTTTACCAAGTCCGACCAGATCATCAGCTCCAAGTTTTGTTGGTAGCAAAATTAGCTTAAATAGTCGAAATTCTAAATCAGTTGATGGCAATGAACCTGAAGAGATCGAAGAAACATTTTTAGAAAAAGCTAAATTTTATACTTCATTATGTTTAGGTAAGTTAAATATTTACATATAATTTAAATCAGCAAATTATTAATATTTAATCGTATATATACACATAATTTTCATTTCTCCATATCGTCAGGACATGTTAACGCCACAATTTTTTTTGACCACAGAAAAATATAATGTACATGGAGGAATATGTTAATAAAACTTAAGCTATGAAGAATAAATAGGCTCCATTTGATAGTAATTTTTAAAAATGTTCATAAATTTAAATAAAAATAACAATATGTACTGTGAAATCGCCATCGGAGCCGTTTAATTTGAAAGTGGTTTAAGTCCATTTTCCAAAAAAAAAAGTTAATGATCACAATAAACACAATCCTATATATTCTTTTTATTTAAAAACAATTCTAGTCAAGTATCATTAAAATCGCTTTGATTTTGACACTTGAAAATTAGCTTATGGAATTATTAATGTATGTAAAAAATTCTTTTTAAGTATACTTTTAATATATCAGTAGGATGATTACAGCGTATTTATATAATGTTTTTATATAATGTTTATAAAAGGTATTACATTTTATAATATAACATGTTTAAGGTCATAAAAACATGAAAGCGACTTAATACCAGTTACCAAAATTTTTAAATCAATTCAAACACAAACTTTTAAATATCTCAATACAAAAACAAATGGACTTAAACCACTTTCAAAATAAACGGCTCATCTGTTGTTTTTCATAGTCAAAAAGTTGTACGAACTAATTCGTCGGTGTGTATTATATTTGTATGTGGCATGAAAAAAAAAAATTAAAGAATAATGGTTTAGATATACCCAAGATACTTATAAATTACATTTAAACGAACTTAATACATAATACATGTTTTTTTTCAATTAATTATTAATAATTGAAAGAATTTTTTTTTATAAAAGCTTATTTAAACAAGTACAAAAAAAATGTGAAAATTTAATAGAAATTGTACGTAATCCCCAAATCATTTTCTTTAGTTATGTTTGAAATGAATTGATTAAAATTTCTATTTATGATTCGAATAATAAATAAATAATCATTGGTCTTATTATAGTTTTAAATATAAAATTTCCAAATAAAGCGCCGATTTTAGATAGATTTTTATAAATAATTGTTCTTTAGTTATGATCGTAGTCCGCGTCGTTCAAAATATTAAATTCAAGTTCTTCTACCTGTATTCTGTAGAAGTGAAGAAACTACCAACATAGATTAAAAAAACTCAACTAATGTACTAAGTTTTTAAATAATTTACTTAAAATTGCTCTAACACTTTTTTACCAGGGCTGTTAACTAGATAAAAAAAAACTCTACACTGCCTTCATTCAGTGTTCACGTCGAGGTTCATGTACATCTGTCTTCACTCTTTTTGTTTTATTGTGGACAATACTCTTAAGAAAACAGTGGCGTAGCGAGCTTATCTCGTGCCCGGGGCACAATATCGCCCCCATTCCAAAACCATATATTATTATATGTAAAATATACTCGCAAATTAATAAATAAATAAAGTAAAATAATTAAAGACATAGGCTCAAGCTAGGCTTTAAATTTGAGACAAAAAATGTAGTTGAGAAAACAAGACTAGATTTTTAAATGTTTATGATCATCTAGAATTTGTTCAAAAGATACCTATTATTTATTTTACATATTTTCAAATAATATTTTAAAAACACGCAGTTTTAAAACAATAAAAAATTTAAATTTATTATCTATCTCTATGGAGATACATATATTTAAACATGATTATAATACTAATTACTATTGTAAGGGCAGTATTACTCGGCTTTGGCCAATTACGAAATTAGAGTAAGCTGTGGAAAAAAAGAGACTGAGTTTGGCGTGGTAAAGATGACACGAAAAGAAGAAGAAAAAATTGTAACGAACTGGATGAGTGAGGGTTTTTTTTGGGGTTAAAAATTAAAAAATTAATAAAATTGTATTGAAAATTGAAAATTGAATCTGAAATAAAAAATAAAATATTGAATATATTGAAACCAGTGGTTTATTGTTTATTGAAAGAAGAAGAATTGCCAGCCTTACACTATGTATAAATTTTCCTTGCTTTTGATGCAGCAAATTTATCAATAATATCATCAAAGTTGATCAATTCAAATTTTTCTCTTTCCACACTTTAAATTTCCCTGACATTTGCCTAACACAACAATAAAATTTCTTAAATTTAAAGAAAAACAAATTCGAAGACGTGCCATTTCTATTATGAATATATTATTACAGTTTGACTTAAACTATTAGTGTTCCGTTTTTTCCTTTTTATTTACGAATTAATAGTAGATTATTGTATATGTTAACTAAATTTGTTATTAATTAAGAGTTCTGTATACACAAAAATACATTGACACGAGTCAATACTTATATCACGAGACCGAAGGTCAGAATACATAACGAGTTGTATAACAAATTTTGTTAACATATCCAATATACTGTTTTAATGTGCATGTGTACGGTAGTTGCAATCTATACATTTACAATGAAAAAAAAAAAACAAAAGTTGATATACACATTATTTTTTTTATTTTTTGTTGGTATTTGTCTGTATTGAAATATTGTGAGAACATCTAATTGATTTAATTATTTACGCTGATGCATCTAAATGATTTCATTATTCACGCAGATGCATCTAAATGATTTTATTATTCACGCTGATGCATCTAAATGATTGAATGTGTATTGATGCATATAATATTCCATTTAGCGATCTAAATTCTATACTACTAAATACAACATACCGACCACATGCCCATTAAAATATATTATATTACACTGGCACTAAATTTAAAATATATTTTGCAGAAATTAATTATAATAAAAATAAAAATTATCCAGCAGTTTTGCGGACCATTTGGCGTATTTTTGAATAGCGCCCGGGGCATGATGCCCCCACTTGCTACGTGACTGTAAGAAAATAGAATAAAAGTTATCAAAATATACTATAGACACAAACTAAAAGTTAGAAAAATATTTTTGGTAATTAGGTTAGAAAATTAGTTTTAAATAATAAATCCTTTATAGAAATAATTATTACTTAGGTGACCCTCTTTATTTTTAAAACCTTCTCCTATATTATGTATTTTAATGGAAGTGTTACTGAGACGATGTTCACCATCAAGATGGCTCAATTGACTAAAATGACTCAAACTCAAAATAAAGCTTTCGGGAATAAAGTATATTAATATAATAATATAATATCAATATAAATAAAGATGAAATTATGTTCGTTGGTAAACGCATGATTAAAAACAGCTGGGTCGATTTGACTAATTTTTTTTGTAAATGCTCGTTATAGTCCGAGTAAGGTTTTTAGGGAAAGTAAATTTGGAAAATTTGTACGGAAAATAGGAAAAATTTAAAGTACTTTTTTCTATTGGATTTTGTACATTAAAATACCATGATATATTTCTCCTAAAATTTTAAACGTAGCTAAAAGGTTGACTTAAAAAAAATTATTAATTTAAAGAAGTTCAGAACGTACACAAGAAGAAAAGAAAATGCAAATGAAGATGAACCTATTATGTATATTAAAATTTATATTTTGATGAATAAATAAAATAGGTCCATATTAAATGTTTAAATATTATTTGTCAGCATATGGACTGTATGCGCTAATTGGGAATAATTGCATCAAAATAGTACTATGAGATTGGAATTTTCGATTATGTACGAGATCTATTCGAAATTTTTGTTATTAAAAAATTATTTTTTGATTTTAGGTACAACGGCTATTGTTTCGGTATTTGCCTTCTTATTCTTAATACCATTCGTAATTGATCCAGCAATATCAACTATTATTGCTGATTTTGATCAAATTCCAGTTGTTTGTGTAGGAACTGATCATGTTTATGCAGAAGGAATTAAAAATTGTACGTGGGCATCATGTAGAGAAGGATGTACAAATGCACCAACAAAGTAAATAAACTTATTTTCCTTTTTTAAGTTTTTAATTAGAATAACATTTGAAAAAATTAAATTTTTTGATATACTTATGTATATATAAAATTCAAATAAATTCGCAGATGCCATCAATTGTTAGTAAATTATACGAAAATGCCATATGAAGAATTTTTAAAAAAACCAGAAAATTTTGATATGATTGAATGGGATGTTAGTTTTACAAAATTTTTAATAAATTCTGAAGGATGCGGTTATCCTCCGAGCGTAAATTGTAGTATATTTGCGAAACAACATGGGTAAGTCTTAAAAAAATTAAAAAAAAATCAGTAATTACGAAAATGATATGATAAAATCTTAAGTCCTACTAAATGCTTTTGATTTGTTGATCGTACAAATTTTTGCTTCCATTGATTCATTGGAACTTTTAATTAAAAAAAAATCGGTCTAATTTTTATTTTATTTATTTATATTTTGTAGCTTTGATCATTTAGGAGAACCGTTTCCATGTTATTACAGTCGAACTTATCCAGAAGTTGTTATTGGAAGATATTCATGGGATACAAATTTAACTCATTTAATTTTATCATTGATAATACCAAACGTCTTATTCGCTATATCAATTGGAGTTTTAAGTTTTTGGTATTGTCCATGTTGTGAAAAATGCAACAAATCAAGAATTTATGATGAAAAGTATCCAACTAAAGAAGAGTGAGTTCATTCATCTTAATAATAGTAAATTTATTAATTTTTTTAATAAAATGATAGATTTTTTTTTAATATTTGTTATGCGCTGAATGTTTTGACAGTAATATAATAAAAAAAATATTTATGAAACGCTCGTTAATAAATTAATAATATTTATCAGTTGCAAGTGCATATTGGATTTATTAAAATATTAGTAAATATTGATAAAAACTTTATTTGTCTTTTTATTAAGCAAATTATATTTTAATAAAATAAAATTAAATATTGCATTAAAAATTAAATAGAGTTGAAATGCATAAATTTTTTTCATTAAAAGAAAGAATACATGAAATCTGACTTCATAATCATTTAAATATTACTTGCTGAAATACTTAGCACTGAACAATAAGAAACTAGGTTATAAAAGTCAGAGTAAGATCATAACCATGAAATGATACTTCGAGCCAAATGTGATGGTAAATCTATTTAAATCTAATTATATTATTTACAACAAAGTTTTCTTTAGCATCTCATGTGATGGAAAATGACATACTTAAATGAGAACAGCTAAAAAGCAATTTAAATCTGATCTTAATAAGAATAATATACCTAAACAATCATTATAAGAGGTTCAATAATTCTGTTTCTGAATCAAAAATAACTAAATGTTTGAGTTCGCGTTCAGGTAGCTGAATTTGATTCCAATTTACTGCCTACAAAAAAAATATTGGCAGTTATGAACTTTATAGGTTTGTATATATCTAAATTAAAAGAAAATGCTATAAGCTTATTTGGGTATATAATTGAACAAAAATGATCAATAATCAGAAAAAATATGGTGTTCAACTAATGTTGTGGATTTCTCTTTTAAAAAATCATTATACAACAAATAAATAAATAAAAAATAATGGAAAATTTAGAAATCTGGTAGGTACTTTATTATCACCTTAAAAGTGCAATTAGGTGACTTATATATGTATGTACCTATATAAACACGTTTTTTTTTTGTTATTTTTTTAAACAATTTTTCTATCACACATAAGTTTTTTTTATGCCACACTGTCGCTGCTATCGCTGCTTCCTTAAGAAATTGATAATGCTTTTGCTTTTTTTTCTAATAACTTGAACTTGATTGAAACTGAAAGTGAAAGATACAGTTCACCTGCCGTTGACAAATTTTTGTAACACTACATAATATGTACATCACACATTTGTCGTAAACTTGAGTACAATGTACAAGTATAAGAAATTAACTTTGTTTATAATTACAAATGTTTACAAAGTTTTAATGATAAGAACCCAGGTACAGTACAACTGATATTTACAGAATAAAATTAAGATACTACAGTAGTATAGTATATTATTTAATAAATTTTAAAATGTTTGCATCATTACATTTTTTTTGTGTAAATTACAATACAGCTATATATCTTACATATAAAAATAATGTACGTAAATGTAAAAAAAAATATATGATTTGCTTAATGGGAAATAATAAATAAATTTATAGCGACTTCTGTCTTGATCAGAATCTTTGTTTTTTTTTGTGCCAATATTATTGCGGCATAACTTAAAAACAAATTTTTTAAACAATGAAAAAAAATGTAAAGAATAGCTTACCTTGCAATTGATAAAAATTTATTATAATTCAATAAATTTTTTTTAAAATAAATTACATGATTTGGAAATAAAATATAAATTATTTTTATTGCTTTAAAAAACTATTAAAAACTTTATAATTGTAATGCATGATAGAAAAAAATAAAAAAAAAATTTTAATGTTCTTCCAAAATTGTAAATTTTGACATAATTTTTAAGTAAAGTAGCCAGTGTCTAGTTAAAATATACAATTTTTCGCATTAATTAAGATACTTGAAAAATAGGTAAAATTTGTTAAAAAAAAAAATGAAAATATTGCATCTACATAAATTCAACCTTTCTCTTTCTGATAATGATAAAATTTATTTATCATTACGAAATTTTTATTTTAATTTTGAAAGCAAACAAATTACGATTTATTTTTTTTTGTATATGCCATAGAAATAATAATATTGAAATTTTCCTGTACTATATAAAGCTTTTTTAATTTTTCTATCAGAGTCAGAGATTGGAAATGAACGCCTGCAATATACTAAATTCTTTATTATTGTATTAGACATTGAAATGTTAACTATTGAAAAATAACAAGACACAAAAGTTATATAATTTCAATAAAGACATTCTTCAAAATAAAACTCTCAGAAACTTATAATTAACTATAGACTAAATATTAAAAATAAAATAATTGCATTTCTGACGATTCTACAGTTTTAATGCTTCCATAGTTGAAAGAAAGCCTTGTCTGTATGTAATATTTGTCATATTTTTTTTTATTTCCTTAAAATATTATACATATAGTGTATATTCATTTTGAAATTACTGTATATTTAAGACATGCATTACAAAAACTTTAAAATTTGAATTAAGTACATGAATTCTTAGAAAATAATTTTTTTTGTTAATATTTTGTAGTTTTCTATATAGTAAAGTTGAAAGAAAATTGCGTGTTGCATGGCATGTCGTTGTTTAAATTTTTTTTGTCATTTTTAACAAAATTACAAACGAAACTTTATACTACTTTTTTTTTGAAAGAAATCGGCACAATGCTAATTTTAGTTTTAAAAAACTTGAAAAAATTATACATAAATTTTTATTTGTTTATAAAACGCACATAATTTAATGCATTTACAGTTTACATACACAAAACATATAATAGGTATTTAAATTGGGAAAATAAAATACCGCATTAGCACTGGCATCAATATATAGGTCAATGTCAGTTTACAATAATTAGGTCCTGTAAGAGTATACCTTATAAGCACAAGGCGTGTGAACAAGACAATGTACAGTCAAATACAAATCTATATACATACATATATACAATTAATGTAGGACTGTTTGTCTTTGTTGCATTCCTAAACTGTTCGACCTATTTCGATGAAACTTGGAGGAGTTGTTGTTCGGAACCCAGGGTAGAGATCCAACCTGTACGCATTTGGAGCGTACTGTACGCTTTTCACTCACAAATTACTTGATTGTACGCTGTACGCATGCTTTTTGCAACCGGTTCACAAATGGGAAATTCTTGTTCCATTTCTAACATTTGTTTCAAACTTTTACACTGATCCACTTCTATAAAATTAAAATAAAAGCTTGTTCGCACTTATTTTTTTCGAAACTGTCAAATTGTTTCCACTTATATGAAAAGTATTTTTAGAATTTTAAACTTTTTTTCCGGAAATATTTTTAGGTGCAAACAAGGTATAAAACATCGAAAACTAATTGTCATTCAAATTTGTAAGCTGTGCTGCCGTGCGTGGCGTGAGAGAAATTAATAAAAAAAAACTGCATAAAAGAATATTTCAAAAAAAAGTTGTGAGTACGCGTTTGAAAATTTTAAGAAGTGGGAACCCTACCAGGGAAGGTTTACCACCTACAAAAAGGGGCATAAAGGAGGAGGCAGAAGGGAGGGGCAGAAGCAAAGGGCAGAAGCAAAGGGCAGAAGCAAGAGGCAGAAGCAAAGGGCAGAAGGGAGGACAGAAGTAATTTAAATTAATGTTATCAAGAGCGTAGTGGAGCACGCCGAGTTAGCTAGTTATTAATAAATATAGTATGTATTTATTTATAATAGTTAGAATTTAGAAATAAATTTATTTTTATTCTCCTTAAAATATTCAAAACAACTAGACTCTGACAAAGTTTAAAAATAACAAATATTAAATCGAAATGCAGTTTATTTTGCCTTAAAAACAGTTGTTTTTCGAGTTGCAAAATATCAAATATCTATATTGCCATATATTCATTTACGTCGGGTCCATGGTAAAATCACGAATCTGCAATTTTCACCGGTATAACTAATAATATGGAAAAATAATGCAAAACCTTATCCTTACATTGTGTTAGAATACCAAGTCAAAAGCTCTTATTACATTTTCCACAATTTTAATTATTTTTTTTTCATAATGCATAGGTTTCATTTTGTTAATTTGATAAATGCGCAAAACTCGACTTTCGTGTATGTTGCAGTCACTTTATAGCTCGTTTTCCATCAAAAATAAAAAACGTACTATTTTCTTTTCATTTTCTGTCGTGAACTAAACGCTTATAACTATAAAATTACCTAACATATTTTGCTTGTATCAATGCCAAAATATGTTCAATTTCGTTTATTTTCATCCAAGCTAAAGCTTGAGATTCTCAGTATCTGAACATTGGAGTCAGAAACTCTCCCCTGGCCCAGGGTTTGAAATAATTTTTATATAAATTTCAGGCTACATGACATAACCGCGAAACTTTTTTGTCATAACCGCGAAAAATGTCTTATATTTTTTTTGTCATAACCGCGACAAAATATGACAAAAAATTGAAAAAATTTCGTTTCGCGGTTATAACAAAAATGTTTGTTATAACCGCGAAAAACTTACCATTTTTTTTGTCATAACCGCGAACTCGGTTATGACAAAAATTTTTCGCGTTTTCGCGGTTATAACAAAAATTTTTGTTATAACCGCGAAACGCATACAAATTCCAGTTTCGCGGTTATGACAAAAAAATTTTACGATTATGACATTCGCGGTTATGCCAGTTCACCTAAATTTCATATAATTTTAAAGCTTTATTGGATTTAAATGAAACTTAGTTGTGAGTAGATAGATGTCGATTGAAAAAATGGTTAAACCTCGATTTTAACTAGGATCCGGACTGAAGGCTGACAATGGATTTAGATCAAAATTGCTACATCAATATATGTCGTTTGAAGGAAACTAAAAAAATCTTTAGTCCCAAAGATTCGAACTGGGATCTGAAAGCATATTTCGATGAAAATTGGTTAGAGAACGATAAGAGAAAAATAAAACAAAATAATTAGGAAATATTTTGCATTGAAATGTTGATAACACTGTAAATACCTACAACAAGTAGGACAGCTCAATCTTTTTTTATATTTAAAAATTGAGGCATTTTTGTTATGAAACTCGCAATCTGGATGTTTAATATGGAGCTCTAATTTCGCAAATTCAAAATAGTGATTCGGAAAATAGAGAGGCTTCTGAGAGATTAAATCGTTCAGAAATCGAATGAAAATGATCATCCGAAATAGCAAATAAGATATGGTTTAAATTTTTGTTAAGTTATTTGATTTCTAATTTATCTAAATTTGATGAAATAAGTTAAGTCATGTTGGTTTAAATTTTTTGCTAATTTTTCAATATTTTTCTTTCAATAAAATAAAATAAAAAAATTGCCTGCTTTATTTCCGAAACTGCTATTAAAGTCAAAACAGTATAATTTTACTCTATCTACTAAAGCATAGTGCCTCTATAGAACGCGTTTATTGACATTTAACAAAGAATGTAACCCAAACCTGCTAACAAAAATAATTAAATTTTCAAACTGAATTTTCTCAATCAAAACTATGTTAATGAATGCAGTTTCGTGATTTTAGCATGAACGTAACGTATAAAAGGAAATCAAATTTTTGGAAAAAAATTGATTTTATTCATAAAATTATTTGAAAAAAAAATTAAGAATGCTTCTTTTACACACAGACTACATTCGTATTCAAATTTTATTATAATTTTTATTCAAAATATTTGCTCTGCTATATTTTTAAACTTTTTATATTAAATGTTCTTTAAAAGAAAATGTTAATGGCTTTATAGTTTTTAATTTTTTTTTCTTTTTTTCATAATAATTTATCGTTTCAGTGAAAAATATTATTAAAAGAAAGATATATGTAATAATAAAATTGATATAAGAAGAGCTTTAGAATTTATAAAATTCAACAATATTTTCGCTTATATTTTAGCTGTGATTTAATGGAACATTATTAATTTTAAAATAATCGTCAATAATTTAATATGTAGTTCGAAATAATAAATAGTGGCCGTTTATAAAATTCTAAATAGGACACACTTTCTTAGACAAATATGCTTATTATGAGCCTATGTTATAGAATTTATTTTTGATAATCCATTTACATAATAATTTGAGGATACAGCAAGTTCACAATATTATGCGGATCAAATTCGCAGATACCGAATTCAAACATGTCACGTACGTTCTAAAAAAAGAAAAAGTAAATGTAAAAATAAATAAGAACAAAATAAAGGTGATTTTAACGCTACAATATGATGAAAGTAAATATATTTTTTCAAATTTTTTGGATCCGACATTATAAGATTTGACAATGTTGCTGTGTTTCCCAAATGATTCTATTAATTTCTGCCTTAAGGAAATTTCAAAAATTGTTTTTGATATTTAAAAAGTAAATTAGAATTTTAGAAAATAGAAAATTAAATTTTTCTTTTGCCTAATATTAAATGATGTTTGTATTAAGAAAGACACAAAGTCGACATTAACAATAATTGCCGTCAATATTTAATATTTTTCAAATTGAAATAGTTGCATCACACAGATATCTTTTACATTGATAATAAGTTTTCTTAAAGAATTCGCATAAAAGCGGAACACATACAAAATTTTTAGTCATATATGTAAAAACCATTAAATTTTTTGATTTAGGTACAAAAAAAAAAGTACTGTGAAAGCTCAATTTTTAGTATGAAGTCTGGAATCTTTATTCTAGAATAAGAAATGCTAGAGGCGAGGTTAAATCTTTTATTAAGCGTCGGGAATATTAACATTGGATGCTTTTAAATTTTGTGTATTCACAGTTCGTCAAATGGTTAGTCCAGTGTTTGATTTTTATTGTATAGTGAGACCTGATTCGGCTTTCAGTTATACATAATGTTCATGACTCAAATTAATCAGCATAATGAGTTTATTTCGTTTCTACAAAGATGCATTCTAGAATTCAAAACTATGCATTATAATAGCCGAAAAATTTTCAGAAAACTGTTTTAAAGACAATATTTTTCATAAAATAATAAGAAACATTTGTTGAAAATTTTCTACAAATTATTTTTTCTGGACATTCTAGTTTCTACATTCATTATTTTTTTGAACTTTTTTTTCGGGTGATCCTAGATTATTTCAAATAAAAAATTGAGCCCTTTCAGCTAGCATATTCAATGTGTTTTCCCCAAATCAGCTTAATTGCCCGCAAAAACTGATAATATTTTCACAATTAATCAAATTAATATAACAAAATATTTTACTCAAAAATATTTTTTTAACTGACTAATGATGTTATTATTGGTTTGAAATGTAGTCGGTTTATGCATAATGTATAATGCTCTAAAAAAAATGAAACAATGTTATGTGTTTTTCATTAATTTAATAATTTCTTATGTAGTAGTTTATCTCATCTATATGTTCTTACATCAAAAAAAATTAGTTCATTATTGATTCAAAAATTTAAAAAAAAAACATAAACAAATTCATAATTATAATTTTTTAGAAAACTTCTGTGTCGCAGCGACGATGAAGATGAATTGGATTATTAATGAATAAATATAAAATAATTATTCGTATATAAAATAATTTAGTTATTGATTGAAATCATACATAAATTATATACCTAATATCTAGACGCCGAAAACATGCCAAATTTAATTTTGTACCATATTTACATAATATTTTTTAATCATGTATTATGTAAAATAATATTTATTAACTTTTTTTTTGTACACAAATATAGAAAAAAAAATTATTTATTTATTTTATTTTTTGTGGAAAATCTTTCAATCACATAATCGTAAATGCACTTCTAGGAAAACAAAAATAAATTTTTATTAACAAAAATACTTTTTAAATATATAATTAAAATAGACATAAAAAAATATATAGTTAAAATTCATAGTAATAATAATATAATAATTATTTTGTAAATTAACTAATGATGAAAATTTTTTATTTTAAATAAAATTAATTTAATATGGATTTCGAATAATGTCGATTAATCTTAGATTTTGGAGGAAAAATTTACAAATTGATTAAAGAGACGATGATATGAGTTTCTTATAATTTATGTCCTTTTCTATTCTGTGATGATAGTCCGAAGAATGTTATGGTTACATGAAACTTTCCTATAATATCTTGTATAGACGATTAGAGATAATGGACCAATATAATTTATTAAATCCGTATTCTCTTAATGTAATTTATCATAAAAATGACTGTTTTCGGTTTATAGACAAAAACTGAAAATGAAAATAAAAAAACGCAATCATAAGAGAAAGACATCAGCCAACCTTTTATTTTACGAGAAAAAAACTGAAGAAAAACTTATCATTAAAAATTAAATAAGAAATAGAAGGGAAAGTTTTTTTTAAATATCAATCATTTGCTAATTTTTCTTCCATTTTTTTAAATGTACTTAAACAGCTCCATACATACCTACACAATATTCAATACTTATAGTTTAAAATAGTTCCTGTCATATACAAAATATAATGCATTTAAGTCTAAATTTGAACACAGAAAAAATATTTAATGGCTTTTGAATATTTTAAATGTTATTTTCTACGACTAGTATGTTTATACAATTGGAGTTTCAAAATCTGTTGTTTTAAATTGGTAATCCTGAAGTTAAGAAAGAGATTTAATTTATTAAATGCTTAACTTTCGTTTTGCGAAATTCTAAATCTAAAGAAGAAAATTTTACAATTTTACCTTAGAAGAGGAATGATAACGAATAAAATGAGTAATTTAAAGCTTTCAAATATTTTTTTTGTGTTGATTTTACAGATTTCAAAATAAGTGCATATAAATACATAATAGCATTTAGTATTTTAGTTCCTGATAAATATTTTCATCTATTTAAAAAAAAACTTTTTTTTAATATTTATTATATAAACTTATATAGTATCTTTATAGTGAAGGAATTTCCTTAAGACAAATCATTTATTTTAAAAAATATTTCAATCTTAGACTATTAGATTAATACCGACTTCGTATTTACGATGTCCATATGTATGACCTTTTAAATTTCCTATATTACCAAATATTGTATTTATAGATGGAAAGTTAGACCTTCTATTTTTGTTAAAATTTATTGTTATCATTAATTAGTATTAATTAAATTTGCAAAAATTTCTAATGAATCGTAGCCAATTCATAAACATAAAAAACTGAGTAAGATTCAATATATTTTACTGTGTAAAAATTATAAAAAGTTTTTCGGAAAATTTAAATTATCTGTCAAAATGTTTTATTTCATGCAAAAATAAAAAAAAAAGCGATTAAGTTTATCAGCCTTGCTGTGCTCAAAGATCAAGACATCAAGTTATTGAATTTAAAGGTGCTTAAAATTATAAATTCAAATGACAAAATGTAGTATGTATTGTTATTTTCAATACCTTTAGCCCAGCGAAGTAATCAAAACAAGAATTTGTGCCCCACACGATGAGATTTCCATAAAGAAATTTAAAGAGCATTTGTTCTATATTGCTAAAGCTTTACTATTATATAATCCTCAAGGAAGATTCATTAGAAATTTTAGTTGGAATATAAAAATATTAAAATTATTACTTATGCTGTGTAATAAATGAAATTAATTTTATGTATTTTCAAAATAAATTAAAAAAAAAATTGTGATATAAATAATTTTTTTTAATAATAAAAAATTAAAAAAAGCTCATTTAAAAAATAAAAAATTTTAAAAATCGAAAAAAAAAGTTCACATTTTATATGATTTCTCGTGTTATTAGAAGTTTGTAAAAAAAAAAGTTGTAAAAACTTTTTGTTAAAATGAAAAACTAAAAATATTAACATCAAATCAGTTTAAAAAAATATCATAATAAAAAAAAAGCTAAAGCTAGAAAATAATTCAGAAAACAAAGTACGTCATCTTATATAAATAACATATGCAAGGGCTTATTGTTTTTAGAAATATTTGTCGGACAATTATAGAAAAACTTCCATGAATATTTTAAATTCTCAAAGAAAAGTACCTACAATATCCTGAATACTGAATTAACAATATATAAAGTTTACGTATTTCTTTTTGATAAACTGTCTTGGGCTTGGTTTAGTATAAAATGAAAATTGTTCTTAATTTCTCATAATTTATCTTAATTTACTCTACAAATGTATATAATGAATGTACAATTTTAAACATATGCAAATTTGTTTTACAAATTACATTACTTATTACCGTCTCCTCGGGGGTTGTCTATTTGCATCAAAATACAATTTGACAACAGAAAATCAATTTTTTTTTTAGCAGATGGATTTTACGATCGATTTTCCGAGCCAAAATTTTCAGAAAAAAAATGTTGCTCAAATTTTCTTTAAAAAAATATAAATGCTTTTTATGCCTTGTTTATAGCTAATTTACATATCTGAAAAAATGGTACCCTGAAAACCGATTTTCTATGTTATTATTCTATTTATATTTAATCAAATTAAAGATATTAATTTTTTTTTTTAAAAAGAATTTTTTGAAAATATTTTCAAATAATTAAGAAAATTGAATTTTTTTTTTTTTTAAATCTGAAAAATTTCATTACTTCACAAAATTATTTTTTTGTTTCTTTTTCATTACGTTTCCTTTCTATCTGAATTTTTTTTTCAGATACCTTTTCCTGTCAAAATTTTCAGATGATTAATAAAAAAAAATCAAATGAAGTTTTATATTTTTTGCAGTTGATTTTTTACTTTCAGATAAAATTAGCTGTGAATAGGTTTCCGGAACATTCCTCCAAAAATTACTTTACTGTGGTAGCTATAATAGCTTGAGCACAGCTAATGCCGCAAAGCAATTTTTGAAGGAATGTTCCGGAAACCTGTTCACAGCTAATTTTATCTGAAAGCAAAAAAATCAACTGCAAACAACTGCTTTTGTTTTTTTTATAATTTTATTGAGACAGAAAAATGCAGCAAAACCAAATTTCGAAGCAAAAGAAACGCTGTGAAAAAGAAACAAAAAAAATATTTTGTGACGTAGTCAATTGTGTTAGGAGCAAAAAAAAATAATTTCAATTTTCTAATTAATTATATGCAATAATTTTAAGAAATTCTTTTTACAAAAAATCAATAAAATTAATATCTTGAAAATCGGTTTTTACGGTAGCTTAAATTGCTTTGCGGTATTAGCTGTGCTCAAGGCATAAACAAGGCATTACTGTGGTAGCTATAAACAAGGCATTAATGATGACGAAAAAGTTTATAAATACATAAATACCAATTGTACAAACTTTTAAAATTGAAAATAAATAAATAATGCTTAAAGCTTAAAGCTACACGAAATTGTTAATAAATTGCTAAGTGAGATTTCTAATCCAAAAAATTATCTTTATTATAAAATAGGAAAGCGAAATTTTTTGTTTGTTTTTAATTTCCATCATCTCATCAAAGCAACTTTTATTTAAGCTTAATAATTTTATTAAGCTTCGCTAATGCTTTAAAATTTTACCAGGATCTCTTATTTAGTTAGGGTTAATTTTATTTTTTTTATATATTTTTATCCCTAAAAACTTCTTACATTAGAAACGACTGAAAATAATGAAGATGGAAATACAACATAGACAACATATCTAAAGAGTAAATGACAATTTAAATGAGAGAAAGGTATTCTATGCACTCTTTCCTGATTGCGAAGAAATAATGATGCAGAATTTCATTGAATTTCAGGTTCAAGCAAAGAAGAAGTAATTTCATATATAATTTTTTTTCATATATAATTTTTTTTTTTTAACATAAATACCTGATTTAAATATATAGGTACCTAATATCTTTTTTAAAATGAAGAAATATATTAAATTTTAAATTGCACAACTGCTTTCAAAAATAGCGCGGCATTTAATAAAATTTACCAAAATTTCGCTAAATTTTTTTTAATTAAAATTGTTAAAAAAGTAAATTACAAAAAAAAAATCTTTATTTTAATTAAAATAAAAATAAAAACGTAAAAAATTATAAAAATAAAATCGCTGAATAAATATTACTAACACAAATTGTAAAGCAAAAAAAATTTTTTTGAGTTTTATTCATTTGTTTCTTACAAGTACGATAGTTAAGTAAGATGGTAAATCAAATTCTTGAATAATAACCATAAGTAGGTAAGTATGTTTTTGCTTTATTTTTCGATTAATTGAAATTTATGAAATAATATATTTAAATTTCGACAATGACGGCGCGCATACAATATATTATAATATCGGATATGTTACTAAAATAATATTATAGATAGGCATATTTTTTATTAGTATTCGTTTAGGATTTGTGAATATAATTTACGATTATGTTTCGAAAATTTTAATGCCTTGAGCACAGCTAATACCGCAAAGCAATTTTGAGCTACCGTAAAAACCATTTTCTGCTTCATTTCTTAATTAATTTAAATAAGAATTATAAAAAACGCAAGATATTAATTTTATTGATTTTTTGTAAAGAATTTCTTAAAATTATTTCATAATTAATTAGAAAACTGAATTTATTTTTTTTTTGCTCCAGAAAGAATTGACTACGTCACAAATTAATTTTTTTGTTTCTTTTTCACAGCGTTTCTTTTGCATCGAAATTTGGTTTTGCTGCATTTTTCTGTCACAATCATATTATAAAAAAAACAAAAGCAGTTGTTTGCAGTTGATTTTTTTGCTTTCAGGTAAAATTAGCTGTGAACAGGTTTCTGGAACATTCCTTCAAAAATTGCTTTGCGGCATTAGCTGTGCTCAAGGCATAAGCCAAAAGTTCAAAATCCCATCTTCATTATCAATTTATCACTTTTTACACCGAAATTGAGATTTTTTTTTATCAATTTTGAAGGCTTTTGTTAGTTAGCGAAAAAAATGTAAGTTCTAAAACCATAAAAAAATGATAAAGAATATTTATTGTAATATTTAACAGATTTATTGTAACATTTAACAGACACTTTTGTGGAATATTTTCCTGTTCAGCCAGAAAATTTTGATTGGGTCCAAAATCTATTTGTTCAATACTTCCTACATATTAGTTACCAATAAAAGAAATAGAACAACACATCGATATATGAACTGACTCCACATTAAAAATAACATTTTTTGAAGGAGAGATTTCGTATTTTTGTCTTAAAATGTTGTCCAAATATCTCGAGCTTGATCATCTGATGCCGTTACTACATTTTTGTGTGAAAGGTCTTTTTTTTATATATTGCCACTAAAACCAAATATAGAAACAGATTACTACATTTATGTGTGAAAGGTGTTTCTTTTTACATATTGCCACTAAAACCAAATACAGAAACAAATTAGATGCCGAAAATGATGAGGTTGTTTATTACAAAAATTATACCGGGCTTTAATCTATAATTTTAATGCAATTTCAATTAAATATTTTATTATTTGTTGTTAACTTTTTAATATAAATAAAATGAAAGTTAGTTATATAAATTAGCACGACAGTTTCCAAAAGTAGGGAAACTAGCAGGGCTCCGAGGGCCGCGAAAGGTTGAAGAACGCTGCTCTATATAAAAACAACGATGAAAACATTATGTTAACTTTAGATATAGCACGTATTTTATTTTCGATTTAAATATCTGTGGCCACAGGACATAACCGCTTAAGTCGGGTCAGGCGGTTATGATTTTATTATTCCAAACTGTTGGTCATATGATTCTACGTATACTCACAAATTTGTATGTTCCTAGTTTTACAATTAAACTTTTTACAGCCAAAAAACATAATAGTCTAAGTCGTTTTTAATCTCTTATAATTTTGGAATAACAGCTTAATTCTGATTATTTTTCAGAAATCAAAAAAAAAATTCTTATTTATTCCAAACATTTTTTTTTTTTAATACTTAATTTTTTTCCAATTTTCAACTATTTTTTAATTTTTTTTTATTAAGGAATAAAAACTTACTTGAATCAAGTTTGGTCGTTATGCAGTAACTTAACTTAGCATTTATGTTTTCTTAACTCAATATAAGCTTTTATTTCAAAAATAAAAAATAATGATTCCTTAGCATATGTTAATTTTGGTCTTTATTCCAAAATGAATAAAGAAAAATATGTCGCTTAAGTATAGTTTATTTGTTATTCCAATTCTCTTGATTGGAAAAAAATCTAAAAATATAGTCTCTTATCTTAAGTTAAGTCGTTAGGTAAGGCGCGCTTTTTCTATTGGGCCCTAAAAAATATCACATTTATTCAAAAAAAAATTCGAGACGCATGCGTCAAGATAACAGAAATCATGGCAAATTATACACAACATTGTTAGGAAAAAATATAAATGACAGGAAACTTGCCGATTCAGAGTAACTTATGAAAATTGTCAACAATTGTTCAATCATTATTGGTCCTTAGGACCAGCTAAGAGTTTTGTACGCAAGTAATTTTGTAGAAATTTTTGATAATGTGTGGCATGAACCTTTTGCCCGTCGAGGTAAGAATGAAATAGCTTCCTATGTTTACAAGCATTTGAAAATGTTATAACAAAGCTTTGTTTTTATAGTGACTCATGCCCTGGACAGAACAAAAATTCATGTGTGGCCACTAGAGTATGGCTTTCTTCCCGACACTTTTACCAATCCCGGGACCCGACACCTACAAAAATATAATTCCCGGGAAATCCCGAGACCCGGGATTTCTAAAATATTTTGCTTAAAGTCATTAATTCAATTCAAAAATACCAAAATTTTGAAGCATTTTTAGTTTTTAAAAATTTATTCAAAACGATAATATAATACCAAAAAATAAACTTCAAAATACTCAATTAGTTATTCGTTAACTTTTTTAATTGTATTGTAACAAAAAATAAACTTAAAAAATAATTAGTTTTTTTGTAATATTTAAATTACGTTATATGTACGTTCAGAAATTGTTATTAATGCTGGATAGGAAATATTTTTAATGAATTAAGGCTTATAATTATTTAATTTTTTTCCCAGGAATAAAGTATAATTTCCCGGGATTCGGGATGTTTAAATTCGTGTAAAATCCCGGGAATACTATCCCGGGAGCCATACCCTAGTGGCTACCATGTTTATTATTTTCGTCAATAATAATCAACAAATTGAGTATATAGTTAGATCACAAATTTTTAGAACCAGGTCATACACATATCGAATGCGAATGGGACCATGCATCCGCAGTGGCCGTTTTATCATACGCGAGGCCACAGGCAAGTTTGCGGTGCGAGACTGAACTTTTTTTTTAATTTGGATACATTAATAAAACTGTTCAAAATGCCTGTACTATTTATTTTACGAATAGCATTTATTTCAGATTCAATATTATTGAATTTAATTTTAAATTTATATTTAATTTAATAAGATCTTTATATTTAATAAGATCTTGTATACTTTTAAGTATATGTGGGTACTTCCACGGAAACAGGCGGAAAACTAAATAAAAAATGTAAAAAAAACAAAAAATATTTTTGAGACTTAAATCAGTATTTGTTAGATGCTTCAGATAATTTCGAACTTATTCTCAAAGGGAACACCGCATTTTTCGAATTTTTCGATTTTTCAAAGAATTTGTACCGAAAAGTCATTCCCGTGTAAGCAAACGAACCACGGGAATGACACCAGGGTAAACTGTTATCAATATCAAGAAAAAATGTATTAACTTAGCCAACTGAAATCGTGATTTTAAATTATATTAATTGTATTCATTTTTTTTCACGTAATTCGCAAAAGGTTTGAAATTCTTATTGACACGGTAACGGTAACACTAATAAAATAATAGAAAAAGCCTATTAGAACTGTACTTTCTCAACTTTTTTTAAATTTTAGAGAGCCTTTCATGTATTATTTTTTTGAAGTATTTATTGAACATTAAAATAACGAATTTTAGTTTTAAATACGAAAAAATTACTTAGTAACAGCCACGAGAATAACAAAATCAGTCTTTATGCTGCAATTTTTACTAATAACAGTAAATATTTACATATTTTTTTTATTTGTCCTAAATCGTAATAATTCATATAAAGTATTTTCAAGATTGAAATTTTTAATATTTATACAGTTTGCCCAAAAAAGTGTGGTAACATCGAATCGGCCAGTTTCCGTGGAACTACCCATGTATATGTTCATATATATATTATTAATAATTAATTAAACATACTAGATTCTTAGTTTAAACAAAATCATTCTTTTGTACAAAGTACTGTTTGATTCAAATCACTATCTGTTACATATCACTGTTGGTTTTCGGCTACCCCTAGGTTAGAAACTTTTTTTTTATGGACAATTTAGGAGAGGATGGATTGAAAATGTGTTATTTAAAATTTAACTTTTTGGACTTTCACAGACGCAAAGTCATCAATTAAATCCGAACAGTCCAAGGACCGACTTATTTTATTTTCGATAGAAATTGATGCTAATGCAGATAAGCGGTTTTGATTCATGGTGGAACGTAAATAATTTTTAATAAGCTTTAATTTATTTTTCCAAATTTATTTATTGCCCTACGCATTTTACTCACCTCCCCTATTTCAGTCGCAAGCGCAGAGAGGACCGTCTTCTCTGCGCTTGAGACTGAAATAGGAGAGGTGAGTAAATTGCGTAGGGCAATAAATAAATTTGAAAAAATTTCTATTAAAGAATTTGCTTACGAGTACCTATGTATCTAATGACTATAGAAACCGTACTAAATGTGTATATAACACAAATAAATTTATACATATGTACATACATATATTTTAAAATAGTGCAGGTGCAGTATACTTAGAAATATTAGATTTTATACTTTGTGTAAATAGCGTATGTATGTATTACTCATTTATATTGGATTTCAATATTATCTTTGAAGTTAAATATAAATTCATGTATGCATTTGTATTGGATTTGAATATTCTCTTTTAAGTTACATATGAATTCATGTTTTCTTGTACATTGTACTAAGAAGAACAAAGCGAGGCCACCTGAGCGCGAGGCCACAGGCAAATGCCTTGCTTGCCTGTGCTTAAAACTGCCACTGCATGCATGATAGAACGAAAAAACAAAAAACTAATGTTGAAATTCAAATTCCCAGGGATTGGTATCAATTTATTAATTCTATAAACTCTCAAATAAGTGTTATTGAGTTGGAAAATAATAATTTTTTTAATTTTTCTCTGTTTTCGAAAAAAAAATTTAATTGGCGGCACTTGAATGAATCTGGAGAAAATTTTATACGGAATCAGTACAAGAACGGATTCAGTACAAGAATTGTATACAAAACGTCTTTGGACGAAAAAAAAAACTTTAAGACTCTTAAAATTGGAAAAAAGGGTGTTAATTCAATTACAGAAGATGAACTAATTATTATGAATGACCCACCCAAAATTTCCCTTGAAAAAAAGAAAGAATTTATTAATCCTGGATTTCAAGCTTATTATAAAAAAAAAGATTTGTTGGATAATGAAGAAGAGAATTTTTGTTAGGTTTATTTTTCTATTAAGAAAATTTAATTTTTTGAGAAAAACCGCTTGTTGATTTAATTCTGTATCCAAAAGGTAGAAAGTCTAGTGTTAGAGCCTTCGATCAGTTCGTGGGCCTAGCGGATCATGATCTGTTGATGTTCAGTATTTTTTTAAGAATACTTCTTTTTGTAGCAATAAGCTCAAATCTTTTTCGATTATAAATCAGTGAATCGTGACCATGCATCCGCAGTGGCCGTTTTATCATACGCGAGGCCACAGGCAAGTTTGCGGTGCGAGACTGAACTTTTTTTTTAATTTGGATACATTAATAAAACTGTTCAAAATGCCTGTACTATTTATTTTACGAATAGCATTTATTTCAGATTCAATATTATTGAATTTAATTTTAAATTTATATTTAATTTAATAAGATCTTTATATTTAATAAGATCTTGTATACTTTTAAGTATATGTGGGTACTTCCACGGAAACAGGCGGAAAACTAAATAAAAAATGTAAAAAAAACAAAAAATATTTTTGAGACTTAAATCAGTATTTGTTAGATGCTTCAGATAATTTCGAACTTATGCAAGTGATGCACTGGGACAACCTTGGGATTTTATCTACAATATGACAGATGTTAATGACATGGTGCAACATTTAAATTCAATTATTTTAGAAATGTTTAATAGGTATGTCAGAAAACGAAGTAATAGATATTCTTAACAGTTTAACCCTTGGTTTGATGCTCATATTAATAGATTAAAGCTGAAACGGGAAAATGCATATAAACTTTGGCGCAGATCTGGATTAGTGATCTGGACCAAGTGCACAACCTAATCCTTCATTTTCGCCTAACGAACTCAACACTCATTTTTGTAATCAATCTACCCCTCCTATTATCACTGAATTTGATGGAAATTTCTCTTTTAGTTCTATAACTCAGAATGAAGTTTTAGAGGCGGTTTTCTCTATTTGTTTTAATGCGGTAGGTCATGATGGTATTTCCATAAAATTCATTAAATTAATTTTGGCAAACTTTCTTCCGTACTTAACTTATCTTCTGAACAATTGCATTACAAAGTCTATTTTTCCCAATGCATGGAAAATTGCCAGAGTAGATCCTATTGTAAAAAAATCTAATGCGTCCGCAATAGAAGACTATCGGCCCATAAGTATATTTTACCGTCATTCTCTAAAGTCCTTGAAATCCTTTTGAGGAAGCAAATGGTGGACTACTTAGATGGATTACTTAATTCTTTTCAATCTGGATTTAGGAAGAATCATAGTATCACGACCGCTCTAACTTAAATCACGGATGATATCTCGAAAAAATAGACAGGAACTTAGTGTGTGCACTGGTTCCGATCGATTTTTCTAAGGCTTTTGATAGCATAAATCATAATATTCTCTTCTCCAAATTAAGGTCACAATTTGCATTCTCAAGCACCGCTATCAAGCTAATCTCTTCATTTTTTCTAAACAGGTCGCAATTTCTAAACAGGTCGCAATTCGTTACAATGATGTTACATCCTCGACTTTATCCTATAATATTGGAGTTCCCCAAGGCTCTATCCTTGGGCCAGTCCTATTCTCTATCTATATAAACGACATTGCAAAAGATGCTATAAACGATGATCTCGAAGGTATTTTTAGGTGGTCTACTGTCAACGCGCTTTCTATCAACACAAAAAAATATCAGGCTATTATTATTTCTAAAACAGGAAGTGTTGAGTCGCAATTTCCTCTATTTCTTGGTTCGGAACGAATTAGTTTCGTCAGCTCTGTTAGGAATTTGGGATTGTGGTTCGATAAGAATTTGTCATGGGAAACTCACACTGAGAATAAAAACTATTGTAATATTATACAAGTTGACTTGGGTAGAAAAAATTGTACTAAATTCCAAAATCATAGTTTTTTTATACAAGTTATTGGTAATATTATACATTGTTTTAAAACAAAAACTTCGATAAATCATCAAAAAAAAATTAGACAACTGTTAAATTATCCAAATGCTTGTAGAAATTACTAAAACAATGTATAAAGGTTGTATCAAAACTTCAAGAAATCATCTAAAAAAAATCACACATGGCCACTTCGATAAATTAACATATTAAGAATTATATTTTAATACAAAACTAAGTTGATTTAAGAAAGCTTAACTTTGTTAAAACAACTAAATTAACTTAGTTGTTTTATACAAGAACTTTGTAGGCTGAAAACTGCCGAAGCCTTGTGTATTTTATAGTAGGTTTTTGTATATCTACTATAGTTTTATTCTCAGTGCATATATCTAAACTGTGTGGTAGAGTTTATGGCACAATTAGGTATTTGAGAGCGCTCCAGTCTTACACGCCTGAAAGTACACGCCTACATCTAATCAAGTCTTTATTAGGCTAAATTGCATTATTTTTAGCAGTGCTGAGGAAATGGATATTCAGAGATTGCAACTTATGATTAATGACTGTACTCGATATGTCTTTAACTTAAGAAAGTTTGATCATTTGGGTAATCACAGGAATTCTATTCTCGAAGATTCCGTGTAAAACTATTTCACTAAAGTTAAGCTTTTATTTATTCATAAATGTATTTACTCCACTGTCCCTGATTATTTTAAAACTAACCTCAGTTATGGAGTTTCTCTGAGATCCTTTTCTATTATCCCTCCAAAGGCTTCTTGTAGACAGTACTACGGGTCGTTCTTCGTTAGCGCGGCTATTTCTTGGAATACGATAAATACTAGGTTAAAAAATATTTCGAATTATGGCAGATTCAAGCGAAAGATTAATTATCTTCAAATCAATTAAATTAATCATTTAATTTTCTTTTGTTTTTTTTTTTTATTTGATTTTATTTCATTATATTTTTATTTTATTATTTTATTTTATTTATTTATTTTTTTTTTTGAATTATTGAATTATTTTACTTTATTGTGAATTAGAACCTCGTCTCACGAAGATAGTTTATTAGTATTTAGTTTCTTTATTTTGAATCATTCTTATTAATAATGAAATTATTGACTTCTTTTTTTTTTTAGATTTGTTTAAGTTATTTATGAATTTATTGTTTTATGAATTTATGTTTTACTACGCATTCATACATTGAAAAAAAATGATATTCTTATTTGAATGTTATTATTATATATATTCAGATAAATTGAATTGAATTGAATTGAATTAAAATTAAAATTATTATTGTGTTTATTTGCATAATAATAATAAAAAAAAATATAAATATATAGTTTTTTAACTTTTTAACATTTCTGAACTGAGTTGTATAGAAATCTTGAATCAGAATTTGAAACCAAAAAGTAGTATTTTGGGCCTTATGAACTTGGATATAATGAACTATAATATAAAAGCCGAAATGAACTAGAATATAAAAAAAATCTTGTTATATCCTAGTTCATTTTCATTATATCTTAGTTCATTTTTTTTGTATTATTATATTCTAGTTGCTTTTAACATTATTTATTTTATATTCTAGTTCATTTTAACATTATTTATTTTATATTCTAGTTCATTTTAACATTATTTATTTTATGTTCTAGTTCATTTTGAATTTTTTTTTGGTCCTATGAACTAGGATATAATAACTACGATATAAAAATCAAAATGAACTAGGATATAAAAAAAATGAACTAGGATATACCTAATATCTGAAAGTAATTTCGATTAAAAATTAGAACATGAAACTAAAGCATTAAGATTATTGATCGAAAAATTGAAATAATGTTATGGAAAGGTGTATGACGAGCCTAGGGGTGTCGTGGAAACATGCGGGGGCTGCCGGGCCGGCGGGGCGCGCTTACACTTCTCTGATGCAGAGAATGATGATGGATTTGGTAGAATATAATAATGAACTAGAATATAATGAAAATGAACTAGGATATAATAAAAATGAACTAGGATATAAAACCAAAATGAACTAGAATATAATCTGATTTTTTATATTCTAGTTCATTTTGGTTTTAAACCCTAGTTCATTTTAATTATATCCTAGTTTATTTTCATTATATCCTAGTTCATTTTCATTATATCGTAATTCATTTTTTTATATTATTATACATATTTTAGTTCATTTTGGCTTTTACATTCTATATATGCATATCCTAGTTCATAGGGCCGTATTTTTCATCATATTTTATATAAAGATCTAATCCTAAAAAAAAAATTATATACCTTAAATTTGGAATAAAAACCTAAGTTGATTACAGGTTGTTTTTTTTTATTTGATATAACAACTAACAACCTAACTATACTTAAGCATATAAAAATAAAAAAAAATTGTATGGAAAAACAGCTTAAGTCGACTTAGTAAAGTCTAACCTAATATAATAAAAAGGAAAGCCTAAGTGCTTATTTTACTGATTTCTCAAAATTAACAAAAGGTTTTCATATTTGGCTTTTAAAAACTTAAAATATTATTAAAATACTACAATTTTCTCAAACTAGGTTCCATTTATCTTCATTATTCGATTCCAGGGAAGGATTTGAAACTTTGAACTGCTCTCCTGAAAAGTAGCAAAATCGAGTTGGGCGATTATGACTTGTGGCCACTGATATAATTGATATTACCCAGCTCGTACCGCACGGTAGTGACGAATTTAAATTAATTATCAAAACACTTCAATCCAGACTTCGCGTGTGTGTATATGTAAACCTTGTACTAATATAGCAATGAAAAAATTTCAAATGTTCTGGACTTCGGTGAGGGCCAGTCTTCTAAATAGTCGATTCAGGTCAAACGATACATTTCATCGGAATATACATAAATATAAACTTGGAAACTGGTTTCTAAGGTACCCCCCGTCGGTGCTCCGGATCAAAATTTCTATGCTGCTATAACCATACTATAAACATATTGGATCTTTAGCCTGTTAATTTCATAATTTTAACCAAATCGGTCTAGCGGTTTAGGCGTGATTGAATACAGAAAAACATACAAAATAACAGCAGAGAAACAGAGAATTTTTATTAGATTTTATCCCGTTTTTATTTTTAATTCACTTTTGTTATCGTTGTTTCTCTATTTTTTTTTGTAGTAGATATTTGTAAGTATATTCTTTTCTCTTTTTATAGCAATTTTTTTTTTTTACTATTTAGGAAAGAGCCCTTAACTTTAATTAAATCCTTAAATAGAAAATAATTTAGTTATTTTTTTAATTCGCAACAACCTTTTCATAATTTTGTTTTACCTAGTAGACAAAAATATTTTCGCAGCGAAAATTTTAAAGGACCTTTTTTTCCTATTCTATAAAAAAAAAATTGTAGCAACACCTTAACATCTTTCCCCTTTCATTATTTCTACTTTTACTGCCTTAAATATGCTTAAATTATTAAAAATTCTGTTTTTTAAAGAAATAATTCTTTGAACAGATAACGAATACGATAATGTATATTAAATTATAAATTGTTTTTGAGCCAAAAATAAAGGTTTAATCTAGCTCAATTTCTCAATTTCACATTTTCTTTCACATTCTACATTTGCTCGAATATTAATAGGTCAAAAAAAAAATCGCTCGTTTTCTTCAATATTTCAAATGAATGGTGTATGGATGGACATTGACATACGGTATTTTTTTCTAAAATTGAAATCCGACGTCGAAATGTACACCTTTTGAAATTGTTTTGTCAGGTCCACGTGTAAAATTTAAACTCAATTGGATAAAGGAAAGTGGTTCAAAACTATTCTTCAAATTTTCTCGGCGGTGCCTCAGACGACAAAGCGTTATAATAAAACAAGTTCTTGAATTGTTACATAATTTTATTAGTAAATATTTTTTTATATAAAATATAATTATTTAAACATTTAATTAATGTTAAATTTAAAAAAATTTTTTTTTTTTTGCCATTTTAATATTAAAAATAAAATATATATGTTTTTGGTGTTTTTTGAATGGTTTTTATATATATTTTTTCAATAAAAAAAAAGTATATTCAATATTTAATTCTAAAAAGCGTTTCCAACATTTTTATTCTTAAAATCGGAAAAAAATATTCCTTTTTTTTTTAATTTCATTTTGAAGATTTCATTTAAGATTTTCGACATATCGAATCAAGAAAAGAATAAAGACGATGCTAGCAAGTATATATGGTAACCAACCTTAATGAGATGGCAAAATTTTTATTTTTTTTATAAAGATAATAGATTAACCAATTAAAAACAAATTGCAGACGAATATACAAAAAAATAAAATAAAATTAAAGCGTGATTAATATAATATCCAGAGTGATCTAAACTATTTATTCTTTCTTAACTAGCGACGTAGAGAATCACATTTAAAAAATGAAAACCCTAGTCATTCAATTTACTTTACAAACTATTCAAATCTCGTCCCTGACATTGTTTAATAAATTTGTATAAGTAGTTAAAAAAAACATTCAAAGATAAAACATCAAACTTAAAGTTTTTTTTTGTAGATGTTATTTGGTTTTGAAAACGTAATACAGTCTGTAGACATTAATTCGTTTTTATATACATTATTGACTTAAACTTTCTTCCTTGTTGTTTATTCTTTATATTCGATAATGTACCTACATTAATATTTTGTCAAGAAAATTTCACTCGTTTAATTTTGCGATGTATTTTTTTTATGAAAAATATGAAATCATTGATATTGCCATTTATTAAAATTTTCAAAAATCTTTTTTTATACCCTATTATTGTCTTGAGCACGGTTTAAAAAAATATTAATTTATTAAGTTATTTATTGTATTGCTTCAAAGTTTCTTATTGATTGGTCGATTTCAATTATACATAATAAAAAAGAAATCGTGATCCCTATGGCAATCATTCTGAAATCATTCTTAAAACTCAGAAAATTTTAAATGTATGTTGAAGCTAGAAAATTTCAAGTGACTTAAGCAGAATGAAAATTATTTGCTTATTTTTGATTTTCGTTTTATTTTTTTTCGCTATAAAGTGATTGAACATTAAAGTTCAACAATTTTATGTTGTTACAATTATTAAAATATTTTAAGCAAATATTTTGCTTTTACTTCGAATTTAATGTTTGTGTGTTTTTTTAATTTTCTAAAATTTAAAAATATTTGTGCTTGTGCTTTTTTGTGCAAATATTTTAGTGCATTAAAAAAATGTTTGAAAAATTTATATTGGAACTAGCGTACCGTTCAGAATAAATGTGATGATGATTATAAGTTTCTAAAGTTAGCCTCATCTGTTAAAATTATCATAATTGATATAATTTATAACTGTGGAGAATAAATAACAAAAACAAATATGTTTTGTAATTTTTTTTGTTTTAGTAAATTTTTGTTATTAAAGCTAATTCAGATGTGAACAACATAAATATTCATAATTTTTGAATCAAATTTTTTTAAATATTCAATTAATATCAAATTTAAAAAAAAAAAACTAACCAGTTCTTTTGATATGTAAAGTAGCATAATTTTTTATTATAAGAAAAAAATTTTAATAATTCATTTTTAGATTTTGATTGAACCATATTCTTAAACAAAGATCTTAAAAATTGTATGTTATATTCATTAAATTATTATTAAAAAAACTAAAATAAATAATTTATACATTTTTTAAAGAAAGAGAGAACACAGGTACCCCTGGACTAAAATGAATGTATTCCCAAAATGCTTAAAGTGTATACACATAATGTATATCATATATACTTTTCTCATTGAAAATAAAATAATATTATTCAGATTACAAAAAATAAATTACAAACTCCTTAATTTTTCGTACATAATATGAAAAGTTAATATATTTTACATTTTGAAAAATTTCTTTTCTGGCATCAATGTTAGGAAAAAATTATTGTGATAAAACTGAACAATTTTAAAAAAAAATTATAAACAGAATTAATTCGTATAAACTTATATTATTAAAAATTGTTTTTGTTAATTTAAGAATTATACTTTTGACATTTTATATATGTATTAACATTAAATACAAGGTTAACATTATTTGATGATTATGTTAATTCACTCTTTTATTCTGCTACAAGCAAGGCGATGAACTCAACTAACTTTATTCTAAAGTTTTAACAAGCTCTAAAACAGCAAAAAACTTCAATAACCTAGTAAAAAAATAACTATGAACCAAAAAACATATCATAATGTCACCTTGTAAATAATTTTTGTTAAAGTTCTAGCAAAAATAATTTCAAATTGTTTGTTTATTTTGAATATAGAAATTTTCTTCGATTTAAATGTATAATCTCTTGTAGAAACTTGACGTAAAATTAATTATCGACGATAACGACCTAGATAGGTCTTACAATTCGGGCAAGTATGATGAACATCTAAGCAATCTTCCATGCAGCACGGGATCAAGCAACAACCCATCCAACATCTAAAAATGAAATTGATTTTCTTTGATTGTTATTATTTTTTTGATTTAATACAATTTCTATAAAAAATTAAAAACTACAAATACCAACCCTAAAAGAGCAATAATAAATCCGGATAAGTATGCAATCATTCCTGGTTCAGTTCTTGTCGTAGTCTCTATTTCGGCTGAACAAGTTGGACATATCATATGCGTACTATGTTTGCCTATTTTTACCACTGTAGAAATAATTGGTCGTTGATGTTGTTCTACTCGTGGTTGATTTGGTACAATAAATGGACCGACAGGAGTTACTCCCCCGACAGCCTGAAATAATAAAAGAAATATTAAAAAAAAAATTTCATTTGTAATAGGTACCAAATCACTAGGTGGGATACCTTTTATACTTAAAGCATGGATTTGGTACGTGGGGCAGGAGTTTTAAACAGGAGTAATAAGTGAGACAGTTAGGACGCAATCGTTTAAACTCTTGTTAAAACGAAACAACTCGTATATAAAACGTCAGTCAGCTCTCGGAAATAATTTTACTGGGAGAGCATTCCACATTCGCTAGGTGCGAATTGAAAACGAATCTCCGAAGTTCGCTCTGTCACATCTGCGAATTTTAACAAAATAGAAAAAATCTATGAATATTTACGATCGATTATACAGACGTGATTTTTAAGTAGATGGTGAAGTGAACTGAAAATTATTTTAATATTATACTTTAATTTTTGAAAATTACTGAATTATTGAATTATTTCGTCCTAGTATCAAGCTTAGGACTCATCAGAATAATTTACTTGATACCTATAATTTACAATTCTAGAGATGAATGATATACAATTTTACTTTTTTATTTAAATTGCTTGAAGATTTTTTTATTTTTGGTTCTGTGAGTTTTTTATTTCTGGATTTAAATTGAATATCAAATTACTCATATATTAATTGTATTATTAATTATGAATTTTGAAATCTCTATTCTATTATTGATGTTTTTGTTAAATTTCTTATTTTTATTTCTCCTATTGTAATCTTTGAGTAGTATTATTAGGATTCATTTCCGACAAATTCCATATGAGAACTTTCAAAGTTGACTCTAGGTTGTGAGTCTATGTTATGAAACATTATTATGTTCACACAATTGGAAATTGTCAGGATTTTTTTTATATTCGTATAACCATCCAGAAATGAATTTTTGAAGTTAAGAAATTACCAAATTGGACAATTACCGATCTAAGTCCACTTTCTAATTATAAATCAATAAATAGAAAAAATGTTCTGAGGACAATGAAATCTATCTATTATCAACAAATAATTGAAACAGAAATTAAACCCCAAATACTAATTTTGACAAATACCTCTTGATAGCTCGGTGGTGCTTGTGGCGGTGGTTGATAAATAAATTGTGGTGGTGGAGCTGATGCTTGTGGTGGTCCTTGTGAGTTGAATTTATTCATTGTAGCCTAAAAAATGAAAAAGTAGAACACATTTTTAAAGTTTTTTCTTAATCATTAACATTTTTTGAAATAAAAGGTGTTAAATTTTTTAGACTGAATTCATATAAAATTTTTTATTTTACAACCTAAAACCTAGTTCATATATTTTATGTTTTAAACTGTGGTAGAAGTATTCGATACATTTTGATTCTGAATCAGTTCCAAAGATTTTGAAAGAAAAACTGCTATATACTATACTTAGGGTAAACGTAAATAAAAAACAAATATTCATTAATATTTGAAGATTAGTCAAAATGGCCAGAACCTAATATACTGACCGAACTACTAAAAAAAATTACATAAAATTATTTGGATATTTTCAAAAAGATAGTAATATGGATGAGAATTTGTTTATGTACATAAGTACTTAGGTTTCTGGGTCTGTCTCTTATTGTATATATTTTCTTGATCTTTATTGTATTTGTCATTGTGTTTTTTTTCAGTTTTCGATGATTCATAATTTTCATTCATAACTTTTTTGATAATGATTTAAAAAAAAACTTGTTTTTAAGTAAAATTGTATTTGATATCTACATAATGTAGGTAGCTAAAATATACACTAATTTTACTATTTATTCCTTCACAAAATTTATGAATGAATTAAAATCTTGGTAAAAATCTAAGTTCGAATTTTTTTTTTATTGTATATGGCGAAATCCAGAACAAAATAAGATCAAAAAATATTGAAAATAATAATTAGATAGTAAGTAGGCATATGCAAACTTACTTTTTTTTCTCAATCTACACAAATTTTCTCCACCCGCCCAATGTAAAATACAAAAATATTTATATATTACGAAATTTATGTTTTTTTTAATAGTTAGGTATTTGTACGAAAAAAAAAAATCTGAAACAAAAATCTATTTTTAATTATGAAAAAAGAATAGTAATAAGCTTGATAGTGGAGTTATGGTCGACGCAATTGAACATCAGTAAAAAAAAAAAATAAAATTCTATGAGTGAAAATCATATGAAATATTTTGTTACAAATGGTTTATAATTAAAGTTTTTTTTTAAATTTTTTTCAAAGTTTCCTAAGAAGCGAAATTTTTATCGTCTATCTACGTGTTACTATAATACTACAAAACTATTTTATTTTTCCAGTGAAAATTTCGCTTGTCCTTAATCCTGAGGACAAATATTTTCCTGTTGTTTATTAAATACCAAAACAAAACATGGATATTAATATCAAATTACTCATATATTAATTGTATTATAATTGTATTATTTCAAAGTTTCCTAAGAAGCGAAATTTTTATCGTCTATCTACGTGTTACTATAATACTACAAAACTATTTTATTTTTCCAGTGAAAATTTCGCTTGTCCTTAATCCTGAGGACAAATATTTTCCTGTTGTTTATTAAATACCAAAACAAAACATGGATATTATATACCTATATTAGAATGTATATATAGCTCTTATGTTATAAATGTACACGATGATAAAAAATTCTTTCGAATGTAGGTATGGTTAAATATTTAGTGTAAAGTGTAATCGATTCAAATCTCTGATAAATGTTTGTTGATACAATATTTATGTACTTTCAATTAAATATATTTTTTGTTTTTCGATTTCATTATTTTCAAAAAGTAATGATTTTGGTAATAAAAATCTTTATTTTAGGATTTTGAAAGTTAGGATTTTGTAAAAAAAAAAAAATTTGTAACGAAGTAAATCTTAGTAGTACCTACAACCGTCACCGTTTTTAAATAGCGTCAAACATAACTCTACCATTAAATGGCCTTGAGAATTTCAATTATAATTTGCTAAAAAAAATATTTATAATTTTTATTGAAGCTTGAATTTATTTTTTTTGCGTTGAAGGTTTTCTTTTATTGGGGAAATTTTTTGCCATAACATTCAAAAAGGGCTTCTAAAGTCAAAAATTTCAAAATCAAATTGTTTCACAGTCCTGAAAAAAAAAATTAATCAAAAACTTTTCCAGGTGGTACCTATGTAGGTAGTAGATTCTGTTTCTATCGTACGTAGAACGACGAAGGTTAGATACGATACACACTAAGGTGTGACGACTGGCACTAGTAATAAATAATAATAAAAATAATATTAAATTTTTATTGGAATTGGATAAATTGAAAAAATGTTTAAAAAAAAACCTTTATTTATAAATTATAATTATAAAGATGAGATCGAGTCGAGAAATGACGTCAATTTTTCTGTCTGTTTAGTCTGGTCTGTCTTTCTATTTCGTGTTTACGTTTTTTTTTTTTACTTTACCTCCTTGATCGCTCTATTAATTTAACTTAAACTTATATTAAAAAAAAAATACAAATTTATTTTTTTTTATCAAATTTAGATAATAAATTATTTTAAAATAAATAAATAAAAAAATTGTGCGAATCTTTTCTTTTTCTTCCTTTCAACTGTCACAGTCACTAGAGATGTGTCGTTCGTGAACGACCGAGTTAAAAAGAACGGATCACTAAAGTGAACGATGACCGATCGGTCAGTAAAAAAAAAATATATCGTTCATCGTTCACCGTTCATCGTTCTTTTCTAAAAAAAAAAAGTTCTGTAGGTGTAGAGAAGAGATAAATGTTTGAAAAGAGCAGTACACTTATTTTTCAGCTATAAGGAAGAAAGAGAAATTGTGTTGGTGTTGTTAGATTGTTATGTAAGTGTAGCTGTGAACAATAGCTACCTCTTTTCTGGTCTGAAAATTATCGTCTTTTTCAATTGAAAATGCCACACGACATCCATAGAAAAAAATACAATAAGAAAGACTGATAAAATCGGTTATTGCTAATATAGATATTTGAATAATTATTAGTAGATTAATATGCTCTAAATATTTTTATTTTTTTTATAATAAAAATAAATCATATTAACTTTAAAAATAATAGATGAATTAATGCTTCCTAAAGTTCACAGTTCACTTTCAGTTCATTTCATTTGGTATTTTTTTATTTTTGCAAATTTCATTTTGATTTGAGTTAATTGAGCTATATTTTTAACTCGGTCAGTAAAAATAGTACGTTCATTTTTTAACCCGTTCAATATTTTTTAACTCGGTCAGTAAAAATAGTACGTTCATTTTTTAACCCGTTCAATTTTTTTTAACTCGGTCAGTAAAAATAATACGTTCATTTTTTAACCCGTTCAATTTTTTTTAACTCGGTCAGTAAAAATAGTTCGTTCATTTTTTTAACCCGTTCAATTTTTTTAACTCGGTCAGTAAATTGATTTGAGTTCATTTTTTTTCGGTCGTTCGCGAACGAGAAAATAGGTCGTTCAATTGAACGATATTTTTTAACTCGGTCAGTAAAAAAGAACGAACGAGTTAACACAGGTCACTGAAGTGAACGAGATTTCCCATCACTAACAGTCACACAAATTACTTCACAATCACATCGCAACAGTTTTGTTCATACAAACACGCACCCTCAGTCACAATAATGCCCATCAAAAAAAATGTTTGAATCGATTGACGAGTAAAGTGCTGTCTCCACTTCAGTGTGAAACGTGTTTTACACAGGAAAATAGTTTCGTTCTTCGTTTAAAGTAGTTTTGTCCATATAAAAATTTGAAGTTGTTTGTAATAAGTTTTGTCCAAAACTACTAAAATTTAGGGGTGCCATCTATACAAATTCACAATTTTTTAAGAAATTTTCACTCAATATGGCACAATTTTTGTTGGATGAATAAAAAATTGGAAAAAAAATACAAAAAATCAACCGGTTGTCAAAAATATGTAAATAAAAATATTTGAAGCAAAATATAATAAAAATATTTGAAAGCAAAATATAATATTAAAAGTTTACAAACAATTTTTTTTTTCTTCATGTCAAAGTAAACATAGAATTTGTAGTGTATACGCTTGTAGTTTTAAACAAGTTTAACACTACTTTGAACCTGAAGTGGAGACAAGATTTAAGTTAAGCGACATCTTTATATACTTACTAGGTGTCTACATTAGCGTATTTTTCCTGCATGCGATTTTGTTCTTTAAATGTATTCGTGAATCTTTATTCAAAATCCAAAATCGCAGCAAAATACGCATGCTGATTTTGAATAATTTTTCAGCATGCGTATTTTTTAACATTTCTCACAAATTTTGTTCTTTTTTATTAATTTGAAATTTAAATCAAGTAAAATGGTACAATTTGGAAAAATGTATAAAAATCGCATGCTGTAAATCTAACCCAGTGGCAAATTGAGCACACACAAATACGCCGCAAATCCCACTGACCACCCACCCGCCCCTCACCCCCCTCTCTCGTAGTGCCGATTCTGATTGGTTCACGTCATCTGCACTTTAGCGGACAAATGTCATTTTGCAAAATGTCATTTGTCTGCGATTGATTTTTTAAATTTTTAGTACTAACATTTTGGAAAATGTCATTTGTCCGCGGCGGACAAAAGACATTTCGAATCGCGGACAAATGTCATTTTTATGTCCGCGATACAAAAACAAATCGCGGACAAATGTCCCGCGGACAAATGTCCAACCCCCCAAATTTTCTGGCAAAATAGATATTACTCAATCCACATTTTTTGGCTTGCGCAAGCTTCAAGCTTTCGTTTACATGCAACGATTTACTTGCGCCAATTGGTTTATTCAAGCCAATTTGAACAAATTGCTTGAGTGTGTAAACCTAGCATGCTAATAGAAATTGATCCTGGGCGAAAACTTAAATGTTTCAACCCGATCATGGAAACTTAACATTAATTAAGTGAACACCACTATATTCAACTCAACTGATACCAACTATTTTCGGCGCGTCGTATATCCACTTCGATTACTTTGAGTTATATCTCCAACTCCAAAATTTAATAATTTGATTAACAAAATTAACAATAATAATAAAATAACAAAAATCTCACTATTGGTTGTTGGTTTTGCTTTTGCTTTGGACATTTATTATTTGTTTTTTTTTTTTACAAAACAGCAGCAGAAGAGAAGAACATCTACGAAAAAAAATAAGTGAAAAATTGCTTTATTTCCTTGAAAATAATTATAATTACAAGTAGTTAAAAAAAAGAACAATATTTTAAATAAGAAAAAAAAAATTTTCTAATTTTAAATTGGTGATAAAATTTTTTTTATGGAATTTATGTAAGAACTTTGCTTCTGGTGATAAATTATTTTTTATTCGTTTTCCTTCAGCTAAAATTTGTATCTTCATTTACAAAAAAAAAAATTGATTGCAACAAAGTTGGTTTTAAAAAAAATAAATAAATCACAAAGAAAAGAACGAATGTTTTCAATAAATTTTTATAATTTTTTTTTTATATTTTCAAGAAAATTTTAGAAGAAAAAAAAAAGAAAAACTTTTTTTTTTCTTTAATAAAATAAAATAAAGTGATGACGTTGTCCACTACTCCATTGATAAATAATTCCAAAACATCATTGGACTCAAATGGCAGTAGTAGTGGCAGTAATTCATCGACCGGCATCGATGCAACATTTTTTAAAAAAGTTGCAAGTGCAATATTTTATGGCATCTCATCATTTATGATCACAGTGGTAAATAAAACAGTTTTAACTTCATATGGATTTCCATCCTTTTTATTTTTGAGTGTTGGTCAAATGACTGCCAGTATTATTGTTTTATTTATGGGTAAAAAATTGCGGCTTATTTCATTTCCAAATTTATCAAGAGATACATTTCGTAAAATATTTCCACTTCCACTTATATTTGTTGGTAATATGATATTTGGTTTGGGTGGAACACAAGCTCTTAGCTTACCAATGTTCGCTGCACTCAGACGTTTTTCAATTTTGATGACAATGTTATTGGAATATAGAATTTTAGGTAAAATAAAAAAATTGTAAAACAAAAGATACCTAAATGCTAATAATTTTTTTTTTTTTTTTTTAGGAACACGTCCCTCTTTTGCAGTTCAAGTATCTGTGTATGCAATGATTGGTGGTGCTTTATTAGCAGCTGGAAACGATTTATCATTTAATTTAACAGGGTATTGTTTCATAATGATAACAAATTTATTAACAGCCGCAAATGGTGTATATTCAAAAAAAAAATTAGAAGCAAATGAATTAGGAAAACATGGCTTAATGTTTTTTAATTCATTATTTATGTTTTTACCTGGTATTTTGATTGTTATTGCTACCGGAGATTTAACTAAAACCCTAGAATTTCCAAAATGGAATGAACCTTTATTTACCATACAATTTTTATTGTCATGTTTTATGGGTTTTATTTTAACGTATAGCACTATATTATGTACACAACATAATTCGGCATTAACTACAACAATTGTTGGATGTTTAAAAAATATTTGTGTAACATATTTGGGAATGTTTATTGGTGGTGACTATATATTTTCATGGTTAAACTGTATAGGCATTAATATCAGTGTATTAGGTAGTTTATTATATACTTATGTTACATTTTGTAGAAAGCAAGCTCCAGATAAAAATTTAAGAAATGAACGCATAGAATCTGTATAGTTTTTTTGAACAAATTGTAAAATAATTTACGCATATAAGTAAAAGTTGTATATTTTAGGATTTTTTAAAAGAAAAAAAAACTTAGAATGAGTTGAATATTATTTATGATATAATAAAATTCATCCAGAACAAACGGCTTCAAATATTGAACAAAATAAGACCTTAATATCTCAAAATAATAAAGCAACAACCTCAAAATTTTTAATAAATATGTTCAAAACATAATATTAAAATCTTAATACTTAATTAAAATGTATAAAAAAAAAAAAATTAAAGTTCAAGCTAATAACATCTAGAACAAATTAACGAATATCAATTAATTTAGGTATTTTTAATTACATTCAAATAAAAAAAATATTTATTTTTACAAAATTTCTCATTAACGAATTCGAATGCTTATACATGTTTTATTTCATATTTATTATATCTATTTAAAAATAAACAAAAGATTGCTCAAATTTTAAAATATTTTGAAAATAAAAAAGAGCTAAAAATTCTTCTGTTTTTATTTTTATTTGTTAATATCGAGACATCCTGAACCTAATTTTTCATGTATATCTTTTTTTCTAATTTATAAAATTCCTACTAGCACCTTTTTAGATTCACTTATTTACAGTAATGATACATTTTCTTCCCAATGTTTAATTTACTTATTTTTGTGTAAATAAATCAAAATATTTTAAAAAAGTCATAAGTACTTTGTTAAATATTCCTTGTTTTAAAATAAATTTTAGAAAATAAGTTTTATTAAAAATTTTATACTTACCATTTTATTAATTTTTAAGATATTGAAAACAAAAAGTATATAAATATACCAAAGCCATAAGATTTATAGAAATAATATATAAAATATAATTACCTCTATATTCTTTAATTGAATTTTTAATCTTTTTTTTTCTTTAATTTAAGCCAAACAAATACATAATACATAAAATGTATAGATATTTATATATTTATACATAGTATGCATTTATACTAGTACGTACATATTTCTTAAGAGAAGACGGCATAAACTTTGATTGACATACAATGTAAGTTCGATGTATGTAATGTACTGTTGACTAGAAATTTGAAATAAAGTCTTGCGTATTAAATAAGTTTGTTTTTTTTTTTAGATTTTCTTACAAAATAAAGCTTTCAATCCCATCAACAATAAGATTTTCTGGCACGACGAAATAAATGATATACTTGTTCCTTTACATTTTCTCATTTTCGCTTCTTTTCAACTATGATGACTTCTAACAACCGAAGTTTTTACTTAAAAAGTCATAAAAGAAAAGTTTTGTTTAGACTCTATTTTTTTATTACATTTCATTTTTTTTTTTACAAATTCAAGGTATTTCATTAAAAGTATTTTTACAGATTCATTTTTGTAATAATTGGATTCCTAATTCTTGTCTTAAGTCTTTTACGTCTTGATGCCAACGTTTCTCCCAATAAACTGAGAGCAATGGTTTCATATTCTTTCCATTTGCGATTGCCCATGGTAAATAACGATCGATATAATCTCTACGTTGTCTATTAAATAATAATTATGTAAAAATATAAAAAGAAAAATTCAACTCTAATATTACTTTGGACGTAAACGTATTGCTCCGAATATAGCTCCACCATAGCACATCGGTAAACCAGTATTTAATGCTTCAACCCACTTAACAGCAACTTCGCCAAGCATATGAGTTGGGATATCCAATATTGTATGAACTAAATCGTGTGATTCTCTATATCTAGTCATTATGTAAGCTAAATTGGTATCTTCCATATATCTTACTTCCATTCGAGTATCTGGCGTAACATTCTGTGGGAAAAAAATTATTAAACTCTTAAATACTTTTTTGAGTTACACGAAAGTATGATTGAGTTGCACGAAAGTGTGATTGAGTTATGTTTTATTTTTAAGTCTCTCGATCTTAGTTATAATTTTGAATTAAGCATTTAAATGATAAACGTTTTAAAAATTCAGTAATAGAAAAATGTAAGATCCGGCTCTATTATTTCATCATATTAATCCTTGATGTTTGATAACGCGCGATAACATCATTATTTTAATTTAATTTTTACCTATTTCACAAAATCTACAGAAAAGGTTAAGAGCTCAATTTCTGAATCAATTAACTAGTCATAATAACTTTATATAGCAATGACTGTCCGTATCTTACATTATCATCTAAAAATTTAACATAAGTTCGACCAAATGTATTTTCTGGTAATTTTCTTAATTCTTCGATATTAACAGTTCTCGTATTAATTCTAGGTTTATCCATCAAAATTTGTAATCCTTCATCATTACGTTCCATTTGATCCAAAATATTTTGTAGAGCAGAAGTTCCTGTAGTCTCGCCAAGACAAGCTATCATGTCATGCCTGAAATAAAAATGTAGTTAATGCTTTTCAATAAAAAAAAACAATGACATTCTCGCATTTACACCTGCGGGGATCAATTAATGCAGCCAATGATGAGCCAGTACTTAAAATAATTTTTTGTAAAAAAGTTAACTTTATTTGATTCTTTTGAAACTCTTTTGTAAATTCATCTGATTCAATTTTTTGCCCATCTATAGATTTATGAATTTCTTTGATGTCAGTTCCAAATTTTACTGCAATTAGTTTATTTAAATCCAATTTCAATCGAAATTTTGTTAATAACATTTTTTAATGTATATGCTTGGTCTTGGCTGTCAGTAACAAAAAAGCATTTATGAATTTAGTTTAAATTTGATGAAAACGTCTACGCAGACGTAGATAATGATGATGATAGCTTCGAAATTTTGCTATATTTCTATTTTTTTATCCCTGATTTTTGCCAGAGAGACAGAGAACTCGGTTAAAGTTAAGACATTTTATTTATCAAATTAATAAGCAAACCATTTAACAAATTTGTATTAAGATTAAAGAAATATATTAGGAATAAATAATAATCTAATTACTACGTGATACTACACAACTTTAATATTAAGTACTACAATTTAATTTAATTTTTAATGTAAATAACTTTCTTTATAATTTTTTATAATTTATAAGTGTTTCAAATTTTCAATTAAGTAGAATTGACGAGAAAAATTAAAAAAAATACTTTATACAGTGCTTTATACCAGCTGATTTAGCTGGTTGCATTTAAATTTAAATGAAATTTAAATATAAAGTTATAAACGTTTTTAAAATGACATAATTTGGTAAGGGAACTGTCATTTTTTAAATAATAATAATTGTTTTTAAATTGAATATTATTCATATTAAATAAATGAAGTGTATTATGGCGATGGCACACAGACCGGCCGGTATTCATGGTCGGAAAATTTTGTGTTATGCAGAAAAAGTTTCTTCCCCTAGGGCACTTTTTTTTTTATTTTGCTTCTTGCGATTGTGTTTTTTTATTATGAAGTCATTTATAATGAATAGTTTCGTCTTAACTGCAGATCCCATGACCGTACCAATTTGGCTGCAACTTGGTGGAGGGGTAGAGGAGTTGCCCAATCCTCAAAATCGAAAAATGCTATTTGGGGCAAAGGCCCCTTCTCGGATATATGGCCCCTCAAATTTCCATGCTGTCTTTTGTACGGGAAATTTTTTGTTTACCTGATTTGCCATATTTTCAGGAAAGTGGGAGATGGGGGTTTCCCAGAACGAGGGAATAAGGTTGGGGCGACAGTTGGTCAGTGGTATTCGTGGCGGAGCAACCGCCAGCCCGCGGTTTTCCACACCCTCTTGTTCTGGGACATCACCCATTCTCCGTCCCCAAAACTAGGAAAATTCGGTTAAAAAAAAAATGTCCACAAAAATTGTATGAAAATTTGGGTGGCATATGTTCGAAACGGGGCTTTTGCCCCAATAACGTTTTTCGATTTTGGTGTTTGAGCACCGCATCTACCCACTAAGTTTCAGCCAAATCGGTAGGGGTCACGGGATCTGCAGTGTCACCATAGTATCTTCCCATAACTTTTCTGCATAATATTCACCTTCCCTGTTGGGAAAAATTTTTCCGGCCGGAATAAATTTTCCCGGCCGGTTTGTGTACTATTATTATATACTTCTCTTCCTTAAATTAATAATATTAAAAAAATGTTTTTAAGAAGTTTATTTTTTATAAGAAAAATTAATTTTAATTCAAAATTTTTATGGCAAAAATTAAATAACAAAAATAATTCATTTAATTATCAAATTAATTCAAAATTAAATGTACGGCATTATTGTTCCGTGCCGATATCAATGCCCGGCAAATTGCACGTACAAAAAATTGAGGAAAAAAATTTGTTCGAAAATTCTGATCCAGATGTTTTTGGGCCAGGACATCAAGTTGGTGATGAAATTGATTCGGACGATGATGAAGACATTGGTGATAAAAAAGAAAATCAATTTTTAAAAAATCCGCCGTCCGGATCTCAGAAATGGACCCTAAAACAATATTCTGTTGTAATTAAACAAAATTTAGAAAAAAAAAAATTGAAAAATGCCTTGGACGTGTTGGAAGTTCAAATGAAAACAGACCGGGTCCAACCGGACAAATATATATTCAATTTATTGATTAGTGGGTGTGCCAAAGTTGGCTACACTCGTAAAGCTTTTAAATTATTCCAAAGAATGAAACAATACAATGTGGAACCATCTCCAAGCACATACACGTCATTGTTTAATGCTTGTGCTAACGATCCAAATCCGGTAGATGGTTTATTTAAGGCAAAATATTTACGAAATTTACTTTTCGAACAAAAATATCCTCTCAATGAGAAAAATTCTCATTCAATGATTAAAGCCTTTAGTCGCTGCGGTGACATTGAGAGTGCTTTTTTGGTAGTTGATGAAATGGAGAAAAATCATTTAAAATTAACAACAGAGACGTTCAATTTTTTACTTCAAGCTTGTGCATCGGACACAGAGCAAGGATTTCGTTATGCGTTGGTTACGTGGCATAAAATGTTAAAAAAGTGCTGTTCACCCGATCGATATTCATTTCATACGTTGCTTCGATGTGTACGAGATTGTTCTATGGGTAGCGATTCAATAGCAAATAATAAAGTTATTAAAGAAATATTAGGTTCCAGTTCAAGTTCAAGTTCGAAGGTAAAGAGAATTGAACCACAGCTGATAAGCAGTACAGACGTTGAAGTTACGAATGATAATTTTTTGAAAAAAGATTTTGTCACTGTAGTGAATAAAGATTCAAATCCATTATTAGTTAAAGATTTTGACTGTGTACCCAATTTAATTTCAAGTCAACCATATTTAGGGAATTTGATAATTGTTGATGAAATTGTTAAACCAGAAGATCGTTTATTATTATTAGGTAATCTAATTGTAGTATTAAATTATTTATATTGTTTGTGTTTTTGTATTGAAGTAACGTTAAGTTGCCTAATTTTAGTCAAAACTCTAAATATTTCCTATGCCTCATTCGTAAACAATATTCGAAATTAAACTGCTAAACCAATGCTTACCAAATTTTTTGTATGATCTTTCTTTTAGGAGGATTTAGTGGATTTTTACAAGAAATGCATAATCATAAAATTACTCCAAATATAGAAGTTTTTACAACAATGCTCGAAGTAATTCCGTCAACAGTAGCAGCTGAAAAAAAATTGGTTTCAATGATACGAAAAATTGGTTTAAAAGTTGATGTAGATTTTTTTAATATTTTAATAAAAAAACGTAGCATGAGATTTGATTATGACGGAGCAAGGGAAGTTTTGAATTTGATAAAAACAGCAAAATTAGAACCTGACATTGTTACTTATGGTGTTTTGGCCTTAAGTTGTAAGACTGAAGAGGAAGCAAGAGAATTCATAAATGAAATGAGGGAAAAAAGTATAAGGTGAATTAAATAAATGGAATGAATAGTAATCAGAATAATTATATTATTTTTTTTTAGAATGAATGTACAAATTTTGGGTGCAATGCTTCGACAAGGTTGTGCTCACAAAAATTTTAAATATGTTAGTGAAATTTTACAGATTTCTTTGGATGAAAATATTAAACCTAATGCTCAATTTTTGAAGCATTTAGATCAATTTTATAGACAATATTCACGTGCTATTGATGTCAGGGTAATTTTTATATTTTTTAATTTTATTTAATGAGACTTAATAAGACTAATATGTGATTAAGTTATTGTATAATTGATTAATTTTGATTGATTAAAAATTATCTTCCCTAATTTAATTTTAAAAAATTAAATTAATGTTAATATAAAATTATATTTTATTAATTCCAGCATCCTTTAACAAAGTCCAAAAAATTTCAAGTAGATTTTGGAAAATTTAAAGAAAAATTAGAAACATGGCAGGGAGAGCATGGTATTTTAGGATTAAAACTGGAAGATGCTATTACAAAAATAAAAAGAAGCCCTTACAATCAATTTAAAGAAAATTACAATAATGGTTATGAAGAAACTAAAAGCGAGAATTATATGAGAAAACAAAAAATTCGAAACTATATTAAAAGAATTAAAATGAAAGATTTAGGATTGGCAGATGATGAAAATAAGCAAAAATTACTTCCTAGATAATTATGAAAAAAAAAAATGTAATCATTTATTGGCTTTATTTTGAAATATTTTTTTTGCTAATGGAAATTGAAAATGATTCAAATAATATAGAATTAGGGAAACAAATACAATAAAAGATTTTATTTATTTTATTTCTCATGTTAAAAGTTATTTTTTTTTTATCAGAGTTAATACAAATATAATTTTCATTTGAAAAAAAAAAAATGTTCAAATTTTAAAAATGTTAATTTCTTGAAGTAAATTAGTGGAAAAAGTACTTGATGCATTTTTAGCATCAAATAATAAATATTTTACTTTTGAAGGTTTTATATTGTAATAACATAATTGTTTGAATTACATAAATTAAATGATTAAAATTGTACACATATAGTCCGAGTTAATTGTGAACTGATTTTTGTTCTCAAACACAATTTCGATAAAATTTAGTTATACTCATTTTTAATTTGTTTTGAACAAAGATTTCTTCACTTTAAGTTCAATAGGAAGATAACTAAATTATGAGAATTGCAAAACAATATAGAAATAGAAAATGTTCAAAAAGATAAATGTAGAAGTTATAAAATCTGAATTCACTTCATTTGGCATCAGAATTCCTTGATGACCTGACGTTTCTGTAATATATGCTACTTGTTATTGTTTTTTTTTTTTTACGAAATTCAATCTAATCTCAAATAAGTAACAAAAAATCGGTATTTAGATAATATTTATTAAAAAAAATTAAAATAGCAATAAATATATTTTAAAAAATTACTTTATAACAATATTAGGTGGACAATCATATATATTTAAAGATTTATCTTCAGAAACTGAAATTACTTTGTCATTATTCAAACTATATTTAACTCCCCATACTTGATCTGTGTGATCAGAAAATGTGTGCATACATTTTCTTTCATTAAAATTCCAAATTTTTACTGTACGATCAGATGACGATGAAGCAAAGTGTTTGCCATCAGGTGAAAATGAAACACATAATACCCATGATGCATGACCCGATAATGTTCCGGCAACATCGGAATGGGCTACATCATATAATTTCATATGACCATCATCCGATGCAGTTAAAAGTAGCTGTGAATCGGGTGAAAAGGATAGACTTCGAACTGGCATTGCATGTCCTTCTAAAGTTTGTGCCACTTTTCCAGCTGCTACATCAAAAATATTAATAATACCATCAATAGCACCGGTGGCAATGTATTTACCATCACGACTGTAAGCAATACTCAATGTAAATTTACCATTTTGTGGATCTAAAACTTGTTCAGCTTTACCGGTTTCAACACTATACAATGTTATTTTGCCTTCCTGACTACCAGAAATTACATATTTATCGCATGGCGAAAAATCAAGTGTCCATAAATCGACTGGTCCCAATGCTAATTGATGTTTCAAATGACCCGTGCTTGTTTCCCAAAAACATAAGCCGGAGTCCAAAGAACTACTCGCTATAGTCTTGCCATCTGAACTAACTGCAACTGATACTACACCCAACGAATGGCCAGTCAATTGGTGCCTAAGCGAGACTTTATCATTTTTAATGTCCCATATTTTAACCAAATCATCCATTCCACCGGTTACAATAAAATCTCGATACTCAATAATTTTTGGTTCAGTTTTAATTGAATCGTGGCTAGCTTCGGGATCAGCATTTTCATCATTTTCGTTATTATCATTTATGGCCAAACGTCCCCAGTTGCAAGCCCAAATTCCTTCTTCATGAGCATTTTCTTGTTTATAAGCTAATGAGAACATAATTACGACATTTGTTTTACGAAGACGGAGACTAGAAAAAATAAATTTCGAATTGTTTTTTTTTTAATAATGAAATAATCAACTTTTACTACTTCAAAAAACAATGCTATGTGGTGCCGGTAAATAAAAGTTTACTTATGGTTATGATTTATAAATGAATTATTATGAATTTATGATTGATGAATATGATGAATGTCAAAAAATTGTTTTTTTTACAAGCAGCCGCAGACTCAGCCGACTTTTTTCTTGTATCAACGTCAACTTGAATTTTTTGCGGCGGCATGGGACTTTTTTTGAAGTTTATACTTCTTTAGGCGCGTTGTATGATATAATTGAGTAATTCTGTGGGGGGTAAAAATTCATTTTCATTCTACTCATTCGACATTCGAAATCGAATTCGAACTGACATGGTTTTTGACGTTTTAATACGCAAAAAAATTAGTGGTCCACTCAATAATCATTTGTCATTTATAAAAACAAAATAATTTGGCGCGACAAATTTAAATTCAAATTATTTTTTAAAAATTTTTCGTTTACAAATTATTTAAAACTAAATTTTTTTTTTTTTCCAAAATAGGTAGTTCAATAATCATGTAGTGGTTCAGGTTCAGTTCTTAATTTTATTTTTAATTTTAAAATCAAGTTTACTTATTTATACTAGAGATATGGTGAACGCAATTCACGCGCGTGTACGCACGTAAAAAATCAAATTGTATGAAAATGTATGAGAGATGTTATAAGCAACGACGTAAAACCTAGCTTACGCACGTAAAAGTTCAAATATTTTAACTTTCCCAGTATTTACGCCGTAGATTGTCAAAACATTTGTATTGTTATTATTTATTTCGTTGCTATGGAAAAAAAATATTATTTTGAACCAAAAAAAAAATAAATAAATAAAAAAGTGGATTAATTTTAATTTTGTAATAATTTTGTAAAATATAGTTAAATTAAAAAAAAAAAAAATGTTTAAAAATAATATTTATTGCAAATTCCTCAAAATATTTAAAATTTGAATTTTTTTTATATTTATTTTCCGCAAGTGAACGGCGTTGAACATAACGGGTAAAAAAAAAACCAGTTTTTTTACGTGCGTATATGCGCGTGTACGCGCGTGAATTACGTTGACCATATCTCTACTATTAATATTGTTATTCAAAATTAGTTTTTAAAATTCAGTTATAATTTAGTTTTCATAGAATAAGTTATTAATTTAGTTTTTCATAATAATGTTTTTAAATTTTTATAATTCTAATTAATTTTAATAAATATAATATAATTTTATTTTTAAAATAATGGTTTTATTTAAATAAAATAAATTAACCATTATAATCATTTGTTATTTATAAAAACAAAATAATTTGGCGCGAAAAATTTCAATTCAAATTAATTTTAAAAATCTTTCGTTTACAAAATTTAATTATTTAAAACTAATTTTTTTTTTCAAAATAGGTAGCTCCGGTGAAATTAATATTACCAGCCGAAAAATTTTTGGTTAGGTCGTGCCGACGCAAAATATACGAAAACATTTTTTTTTTAAATAGGTAGCTCCGGTGAAATTAAGATTACCTGAAAAAAAAATTTTGGGTGGGGAGCTACGGTTAGGTCGTGCCGGAGCAAAATATACGAAATTTTTTTTTTTTAATAGGCAGCTCCGGTGAAATTAAGATTACCTGAAAAAAAATTTTTGGGTGGGGAGCTACGGTTAGGTCGTGCCGGAGCAAAATATACGAACATTTTTTTTTTTTTAAATAGGTAGCTCCGGTGAAATTAAGATTACCAGCCGAAAAATTTTTGGGCAGGGAGGTACGGTTAGGTCATGCCGACGCAAAATATACGAAAAAAATTTTTTTTTCAAAATAGGTAGCTCCGGTGAAATTAATATTACCTGAAAAAAAATTTTGGGTGGGGAGCTACAGTTAGGTCGTGCCGGAACAAAATATACGAAAACATTTTTTTTTTAAATAGGTAGCTCCGGTGAAATTAAGATTACCTGAAAAAAAAATTTTGGGTGGGGAGCTACGGTTAGGTCGTGCCGGAGCAAAATATACGAAATTTTTTTTTTTTTTAATAGGCAGCTCCGGTGAAATTAAGATTACCTGAAAAAAAATTTTTGGGTGGGGAGCTACGATTAGGTCGTGCCGGAGCAAAATATACGAACATTTTTTTTTTTTTAAATAGGTAGCTCCGGTGAAATTAAGATTACCAGCCGAAAAATTTTTGGGCAGGGAGGTACGGTTAGGTCATGCCGACGCAAAATATACGAAAAAAATTTTTTTTTCAAAATAGGTAGCTCCGGTGAAATTAATATTACCTGAAAAAAAATTTTGGGTGGGGAGCTACAGTTAGGTCGTGCCGGAACAAAATATACGAAAAACATTTTTTTTTCAAAATGGGTAGCTCCGGTGAAATTAATATTACCTGCAAAAAAATTTTGGGTAGGGAGCTACGGTTAGGTCGTGCCGGAGCAAAATATACGAAACATTTTTTTTTTTTAAATAGGTAGCTCCGGTGAAATTAAGATTATCTTCCGAAAAAAATTTGGGCAGGGAGCTACGGTTAGGTCATGCAAGCGCAAAATACACAAACAAAAGAAGCAGTCATAGAACTGCCGGCAGAAGTTTATACTCAAAAGATTTAAACTATAAATTAACAGTGGCTACAAATGATGGGCTGCTCAGTACAAAATGTAAATTAAAATAAAAATAGTTTAAATCTTTTAAGTATAAACTTCTGTCGGCAGTTCTATGACTGCTTCGTGTGTTTTTTTGGTTCTGTCAAACTCGACAGAACGTGGATTTGAAGAAAATGTTTTTAAAGCCCTACAAATTAATAAATCAAAATATGTATGTATGAACATTTTTATATAAAAATATAAAACAGTACCTCATAAATAAAGTACCTATACATACGGAGCCCGGTTTGAACTCATTGCGTTTCATTAGTAGATTACAACACATATTAAGAAAATTTGTTATTAACGAGTTGTATATATACACAAAAACACATAGGCACGAGACAATATTTATATCACGAGACCGAAGGTCGAGTGATATAATATTGAAGAGTGGCTATCTGTTTTTGTGTATATATACAACGAGCTGTATAACAAATTTTATTAATATGTTTTGTATACTGCTTTAATGTGCATGTGGAGGTAGTTGCAAACAATACAGTTACAATGAAAAAAATAAACAAAAAAGTTCAAAATGAAGCAAGGAAATAAAATTTAATTAACTACGGAACGGAAGTAAATTCATTTCTCGAAATGATTTCAAACCGGATGATTAAAGATCAGCTAATTCCAAAATATTAAAAAAAAAATTAGTAATTTTCCAACAAAAAAATGTCTGCAAAAAAAAATCGAATAATTTTTTTTTTGGAAAAATTACTAATTTTTTTTGAAGTTCAACTTCTTTAGCGAGTATTGTAAAAAATTTTGTAAGGAAATAGGGGAAAAAATAAGACAGAATATAGTATGTCCTGCGTGACGAAAAGTAAAGCCACAACGCTGCAAAATAGGGGTAATAACCACAGAATGTAGTATGTTAAAAAGTAAAAACAAATATAAAAACAGGGAAATATAAGACGTTGTAGCCTGTCGCATGCAGCATGTAGCATGTATTTACGAAAATAAAATAGCGATACTACACACACATAACAAAATACTAACGATTTGTGGAAAGCAAAAAACAAAAAAAACCATATAGAATTAAAAAATTGTACAATAACAGAATTAAAGATCAACTGATTTTGTTGTTAATATTTATTAATGCCTTGTTTATAGCTAATTTACCTATCTGAAAAAATGGTACCGTAAAAACCGATTTTCTATGTAATTATTCTATTTATATTTAAGCAAATTTACTGAAAATGAAGATATTAATTTTATCTATTTTTCGTAAAAAGAATTTTTTAAAAATATTTTCAAATAATTAAGAAAATTGAATTTATTTTTTTTTGATATCTGAAAAATTTCATTACTTCACAAAATTATTTTTTTGTTTCTTTTTCATTACGTTTCCTACCTATCATAATATTTTTTTACGATACCTTTCCTGTCAAAAATTTTGTTTTTGTTTTTTTTATATATTTTTTGCAGTTGATTTTTTACTTTCAGATAAAATTAGCTGTGAATAGGTTTCCGGAACATTCCTCCAAAAATTACTTTACTGTGGTAGCTATAATGCCTTGAGCACAGCTAATGCCGCAAAGCAATTTTTGAAGGAATGTTCCGGAAACCTGTTCACAGCTAATTTTACCTGAAAGCAAAAAAATCAACTGCAAATAACTGCTTTTGTTTTTTTTTATAATATGATTGTGACAGAAAAATGCAGCAAACCCAAATTTCGATGCAAAAGAAACGCTGTGAAAAAGAAACAAAAAAATTATTTTGTGACGTAGTCAATTCTTTCTGGAGCAAAAAAAAAAAAAATTCAGTTTTCTAGTTAATTATGAAATAATTTTAAGAAATTCTTTTAACAAAAAATCAATAAAATTAATATCTTTCGTTTTTCATAATTTTTATTTAAAATAAATAAGAAATAACGCAGAAAATCGGTTTTTACGGTAGCTCAAAATTGCTTTGCGGTATTAGCTGTGCTCAAGACATAAACAACGCATTAGTTTATTTCCTTTTCGAATTAGTGAAATTCTATCATATGAAACAGAAACGCTTTTTGTCTGTTTGTCTGTTCCGAATAGGCTCGTAAACCGCTCAGCCGATCGTTTTCAAGCTTACACCATTTCTTTGTCTATTTTAAAATTTGATTGGCCTCTTACCTAGTGACCTCGCCTGAGGGCCCACTTCAAAAGTTCGTCCGATTTCATTCAAATTTGGTATGTAAAAAGAGGAACTGATTACACACAAATTTCGTAACAAAAAATTTATTTCCGATTTCATTCAAATTTGGTACGTAAAAAGAGGAAATGATTACACACAAATTTCGTAACAAAGAATTTCATTCAAATTTGGTAAATAAAAAGAGGAAACGATTAAACACGCACATTTCGTAACAAAAAATTGATTGATCCTACCCAGCGACCACCACTGGGGGCGGACTAGGGAATGCATTTTTTAAAAAAAATTAATTCCGGATTTTCGGAATTGACTTGAAATGAAATCCGGAATTCCGGTTTATTATATAAAATTTAAAATATATTAAAAAATTAAATTAAATTATTCTTTAACATAAATATTAGTGTATTTAGTTCAAAACATTAAAATTATAACAAATTAAATTATGAAATATTTTTTATTAAAATGGAAATTTATACTTTTCAATAAACCGAAAGTGAATAAACTGAATGGAAAAATAAAAATTTGATACACAAAGTATCCAATGTTTTATCATTGAGTTTTAATCGAATTTTTATTGAAAATGTTTCTGCAGCGTTGTTAATAAGTTATATTAGAGAGTTTCCAAAAGTGTTCCTCGGGGGCCCCTTTGATCCCAAAATTTAATTTCAATTAAATCACTGAACTCGGAGCTCCAAATTATTTTGTTAATTTTGATTAATATGAAAAAAAGTTTTATGTATTTGCAGACTTGCGATAGCTACTTAGATTTCAATTTTTTTGAATTTTAATGCTTTATGCCTAAATTATAAAAAAAATAAACAATTAGTCAAAATTCCCGCCAGTAAAAGTTCTACCAAATTCGAAAAATTCGGAATTTAGCATTTTGAATTCCGAATTTTTTGAACTTCCGGAATTCCGAAAATCCGGTGTTGCATTCCCTAGGGCGGACTTCTAAAGTTCTTCCGATTCCATTCAAATTTGGTAAATAAAAAGAGGTAACAATTAAACACATAAATTTTGTAACAAAAAATTGATTGATCCTACCCAACGACTTCTTAAGTTCGTTCGGTTTTATTCAAATTTGGTAAATAAAAAGAGGTAACAATTAAACACATAAATTTTGTAACAAAAAATTGATTGATCCTACACAGCGACCTCTAAAGTTCGTCCGATTTCATTCAAATTTGGTACGTAAAAAAGAATAAATGATTACACACAAATTACGTAAGAAAAAATTTAGCCCCCTCTTACACTTACAAAAGTAAATCAGTCAGAGTCCGTAGCCAAATAAATATTTGCAAGTAAATAAAGAAGTTAAACTTCTTTCGTGAGCTTATGAGGATGAGGCTCACACATATTTTTATTATTTTAGGAACTAGCTGATCTTCTTAAATTTTATTTGGTACTTTTCCGTTAGCCGGGCGCAAATGTACGGCGCAAAAAATTGTGAATCAAGACGCAAAACGAAGCAGAAATGTTATCGAAAACTTATGGTCATTTAAAATGAATAGTTTTTTCGTGTATCGGGAGACGGCTGCCGCCTCCCCCGAACCCCCTAGGGCACTTTTTTTTTTCTTGGCGCGCTTCACGCGATGCGAATGGGACGGGAACTCTGTTAATTTCTGCACAACTGGTTCGTGCATGTTCGCGCATGTTCGTGAATGAATAGTTTTTTCCTGTATCGGGGGAGACATTTTAAATGACTATAAGTTTTCGATAACATTTCTGCTTCGCTTTGCATTTTAATTTTTTGCACCCTACATTTTCGCCCGGCTAACGGAAAAGTACCTTTTATTTTATTTTATTTTTAATTATTAAAAAAAATAATAATAATTTTATAATTATTTTGTTTTATAATTAAAAATAAAATTAAATTAAAATTATAATAATTTACAATACATTTTATCCTCCTTGTTGCTGCCATTTTCCTCATTTGTTGATAAAAGAAAAAAAAAAAACCACGAAGCAGTCATAGAACTGCCTACAGAAGTTTATACTTAAAGTTTTAAAAACTATGAAAAAAACTATGAATAACAGTGGCTACAAATGATGGGTTGCTCAGTACAAAATGTAAATTGAAATAAAAATCAGTCCATCAGTCCAAAAGCAGTCCATTATTTGTAGCCACTGTTATTTCATAGTTTAAATCTTAAGTATAAACTTCTGTAGGCAGTTCTATGATTGCTTCGTGTGTTTTTTTTTTTTACCAAAACGAAGTACAGATACTTAAATTAAGAGAAAAATTTTAACTTTAAAAATTATGACGCTTTACGGAAATTAATTAGATCAATCTGCAAAAATTAATTGACCAATTTATTATCTTTCCCTCTTTGGTATTTTGTATTTGGCGTAACTACATTATTATGTTAAAAAAATTAAAAAAAAAAAAATTTCATAAAATTCTCAGTATCGGGGGATCGAACTTGGCACCTTCAGAATTGTAATCCGATATTCTATCCACTCAGCCATATTGCCCTTATGATTTCAGCTTTCTAAAATAACATAAAAGAGCACTTGTCTTCTTTAATAATTAAAATCCCCGGAATTTATTTTAAAAATTTCTCTCTTATTTCCTTCCACTAATCGTATTCATGAACTCGTTTATTTCATTCCACTAACCGTATTCATGAACCTTAAAGAACTAACCGTATTCATGAACCTTAAAGAACTTGAATTTTTATATTATTTAGAAGACTCTTTATATGATTTTAGAAAGCAAAAATTATATGGCCGTATGACTTAGTGGATAGAACACCAGACTAATAAGTCTGAAGGTGCCAGGTTCGAACCCAATTATGATTTGTTTTTTTTTTAATATTTGAAATTTTTTTTACATAATAAAATGATTTCTACAAGTAATAAGACAAAAATTGTTTTTTGTTAGTGGGTACTGGTATGATCTAAAAGACGAGGGCGAGCGGGGGTCCCCTTACTCCCCCCCGTCCCTAAAAATTATTGGTACTGACAGATGGAGAAAATTAATAGTTTTTCTTGTTCCAAATAAATAAAAAAAAAAAAAAAAAAATGGTTTATTAGAATTTTTTTATTATATTTTAGAAATCCAAAATCATATGGGCTATATGGCTTGGTGGCTAGAACATCGGACTATAAGAGTGAAGGTGTCAGGTTCGATTCCCCCCAATGAATACATTTTTTTTAAATTTTTTTGAACATAATAATTTTTAATTTTTTTGAACATAATTTTTTTATTGGTAGATATGTAATTTTTTTGCTTGTAATATTGGGCCCTAAATATACATATATTTGAAATTAAAAAAGTGTACGATAATTATGAATTTCTACCCAAAATTTTTGGTCTGGTAATCTTTATTTCACCAGAGCTACCTATTTTGAAAATTTTTTTTTTTGCATATTTTGAGCCGGGAAAACCTATAATGATAAATTACTTGATCGATATACCTATGTTGTTTCTCAAGGCTTTAATAAAATTATTTGTAACGAGTTTAGTGCGTCCAATATTATAAATTTGTTTTATAGGATAAATTGTTTATAACTTTAGTGGTTACATGATCTCTGTAAAAAAAATAAAACAAAAACATGAAACATGAAATGAAATGTGATCACTTTTCTTACTTATTTTTCTCCCGGGAAATTCGTACTTTTTTTAGCGTTTATTATCTTATTAACTACAACAGGATTAACAAATGCTTGTTTAAATACATATATACATAGGGCGGATCGAAATAAAAAACTTTCGATTTCTCACATGCCCGGGGGGCGAATCGAAGCGATTAGATATAAAAACAATATGCGGAAAGTTTCAAGTTGATCGGATTTTATTTTCTGCCTCCAACTTTCGTTTGAAATTCCCCTAACAAAAACATTAATTTTTGTATGAAATAAAAAGTGCAGACTCTAACTTTTCATTAAGTAGGTTATTATGTTGTAATTTTGTAATCTACATTATATTATAGTAGATTAGGGTAAAAATCTTCAAAAAGAAATAGTTCGTGAATGTTTCCAATTTTTTTTTGATTTTCCCATATATGGCTTCTCCCAAATTTTCAAAGGTAAGTTGGAGGCAGAAGATGAACTCCGATTGAGCTAAAATTTTTCAGACATTAGTTTTAGGCCCATTCGCAACTTTTAGGACCCCGGGCGTTTTCAAATTTAAAAAAAAAAAATTTTAGTACTAAATCGATCCACACTTTATACATATAACTGTCTTGTCATAGTAAGTTGTAAAACATGTTTGAAAATTAGTTGGGACTTTAGTGATATACCTATTATCCGGTGTCTAAATTTTTTATGAATGATCACAAGATTATGTTAATTCTATTGTGAAAATAAGATTGCACGAAAAAGCTGTGAATATTTACCAAAACGAAGTACAGATACTTAAATTAAGAGAAAAATTTTAACTTTAAAAATTATGACGCTTTACGGAAATTAATTAGATCAATCTGCAAAAATTAATTGACCAATTTATTATCTCTCCCTCTTTGGTATTTTGTATTTGGCGTAACTACATTATTATGTTAAAAAAATTAAAAAAAAAAAAAATTTCATAAAATTCTCAGTATCGGGGGATCGAACTTGGCACCTTCAGAATTGTAATCCGATATTCTATCCACTCAGCCATATTGCCCTTATGATTTCAGCTTTCTAAAATAACATAAAAGAGCACTTGTCTTCTTTAATAATTAAAATCCCCGGAATTTATTTTAAAAATTTCTCTCTTATTTCCTTCCACTAATCGTATTCATGAACCCGTTTATTTCATTCCACTAACCGTATTCATGAACCTTAAAGAACTAACCGTATTCATGAACCTTAAAGAACTTGAATTTTTATATTATTTAGAAGACTCTTTATATGATTTTAGAAATCAAAAATTATATGGCCGTATAACTTAGTGGATAGAACACCAGACTAATAAGTCTGAAGGTGCCAGGTTCGGTTTGAAGGTGCCAGGTATGGTTTGTTTTTTTTTTTAATATTTGAAATATGATGACGGACGATTCTCAGAAAAATGATGACGATTCTCAGAAAAATTCTATATGAAAATGGATTTTTACCCTCTACCAAATTTCTTCCAACGCCGCTAAGAAGTATAAACTTCAAAAATTCTTACTTGACATTTGACAATTGACAGCATACTTTATAATGCCAGACAATATTTTTTTCCATACTTTCAAGGTTACCATTGTGCTATTTTTATTCATTTTGTTTTTTTGAATAAAATAAGTGCAATTTTTGAAGTGTGGTTTAAATTTTTGTACCAAAATCCAACCACACTCGCTTAAAAATTTAGTAGTAGAGGTTCGAAGATCCTTTAAAAATAGTAGATTGAAACACATGTTAAGAAAAACAAAAAAAAATAGCCGCGTATTTTTTTATTGGTTCTTTTTTGTTTTTTTTTTGTTTGCTCAGAAGGAAAATATAGATTAGCTCAGAGGGAAAATATAGATTTTTAGCATTATGAACTAAACTTAATTTGACATTGATATGATGCATGTGAGAGGTATACATTTGCAATTTTTTTTTTTTTTTTGTATTTGTCTGTATTGAAATATTGTGAGTGTGAGTGATATTATTTTTGTTTATAGTATTACGCAGTTCAAAATGAACTAAGTAAATACAATATAGGAAAATGAAAATACAATTTACATTATAGGGAAATGTAAATAAAATTTACTTAAGTGAATAATTGCATGTGTATTCATCATTTATTTCAAAACTTCTTATTTTCTTATTTGTATCCACATTTTTATTTAACTTTGGTAACATTAAATCCAATCTTGATCTTATATCTCGACCAAACATCAACATTGATGGTGGTTTTCCCGTTGCCGGTTGGATCATTTTGCGATAGTCCATTAAAATTTGACAAATTTGTTGTTGCATATTGCTTGAACTGAATTTAAAACTATTTATTTTATTTTTTATAGTTTGTACATGCCTCTCCGCTTGACCATTTGTTACTGGATGATAAGGAGCACCTTTTTTATGATATATTCCATTTACTCTTAAAAATTGTTGAAACGCGTTTCCAATAAATTGGGTGCCATGATCACTAACTAAAATTTGCGGTATACCAAATCGACTAAATATTTGACGGCAAACATTTATAGTTGTTTCAGCTTTTATATTTGGTACAATGTATATTTCAGACCATTTCGTGTATGCATCTACTAATAAAAAAAAAAAAAAAATCCCTAGAAAAGGACCTGCAAAGTCAAGGTGTACCCTTTGAAATGGAGCTGTTGACTGTTCCCAACAATGAACCCTTGTTTTAGGTGGATCTGGTCGTAACCTTTGACAATCACTGCAATTGCTCACTATCTCTTCAATATCCTTATCGATGTTCTGCCACCAACAATAACTTCTTGCTAACATTTTCATTCTCGTTGCACCAAAATGAGAACAATGTAGTTCTTCGAGAACTATTTTACGTAATGGTTTTGAAATAAATACTCGAACACTTATTATACAATTTTCTTGCAAGGAAAATTCATTTTGATCAATTGCGAATGTGTATTTTGCATCCACCATTCTACCTGTTCTTAAACCTTGAACTAAAATTCTTACTTCATGATCATTTACCGTTGCTTTTCCCAAATCTTCTATAGTTAAAGGTAATGTATGTATTTGTTGCATTTCTATTAAATCAACATCTTCTATTGTAAATTTCGATTTTTCAGCAACAGGCAATCTTGACATTTCGTCTGCATTACAGTGCTCGTTAGTTCTTCGAAACATGATGTTATAATCAAAAGCTTGTAAATAAATTTAATAATGTTGCATTGTTGTTGCAGACAAAATCGGAATTCCTTTTTTGGAAGAAAGTATATGTGCTAATGGTTTGTTGTCGGTTATTAGAGTAAATTTCCTACCATATAGAAATTGATAAAATCTTCTTACACCGAAAATAATACCATACGCTTCCCTATCAATTTGACTGTATTTTTGCTGTCTTGGGGTGTGTTTGTGAAGCATACATAATAGCGCGTTCAGAACCATCTGGAAATTTGTGGCTCAATACGGCAGTACTTCATATGGTGAAACATCAGTTGCCAAAAATAAAGGCAACTTTGTATCATAATGTGTAAGAAAGTCTTTTGATTACATTTCTATTTTAACTTTTTCAAAAGCGTTTTGATATTTATTACTCCAATTTTCTTTTAACAAATTGTTTATTGGATACAATGTTTTCTTAAATCTTTGAAAAATCTGCCGTATGTCAGCTTTGGCCAAATACGAAATTAGAGTAAGCTGTGGAAAAAAGAGACTGAGTTTGGCGTGGTAAAGATAAAACGGAAAAAGAAAAATTAATTGTAACGAGATAACTGATGAGTTAGGTTAAAAAAAAAGTAAAAAAAGGTTTTTAAAAATTAAATTGTATTGAAAATTGAAAATTGAATCTGAAATTAAAAACAAAATATTGATCCTATTGAAACTAGTGGTTTATTGTTTATTGAAAGAAGAAAATTGCCAGCCATACACGTAATAATTAATGAAAGCCACATACGCACGTACTTGATCCTTATTAGTTGGTATAGGAATAGGCATCTCTTCCAAATCAGCAATTTTACTTTTTGTTTTATGAATATCATTTGCATCTATCTCATAACCGCAGTATTATATTTTGCCTCTAAAAAATTCAGTTTTATCAACATTAATTCTCATAAGTATTCTTTTTATTTAGCCGATTTAATACTTCATTTAATCTCTGAAAATGTTCCTCATCATTTCGTCCTGTTATCTTGATATCATCGATAAATATAGAGACACCCTCGATATCTTTTAATAAATTTTCCATTCATCTTTGAAACAATGCAGGAGCTGATGCAATTCCATACATTAACCTGGTAGGACGAAATAACCCTTTGTGCGTGTTAAGAGTTAAATAATCTCGACACTCTTTATCTATTTCAAGCTGCAAATAAGCTTTACTCAAATCAATTTTTGTAAACTTCTTACCACCACTCATTGATGCAAACAATTCTTCTACAGTGGGCAGAGGATGCTCATCAACCTAGGGATGCCATATTTTGATCTCTTTAAAAGAGACCAAAAAGAGTAATTTTTTATTTTTTGGCAAATATCTCGAAAACGGTGCGTTTTACAGCATTTTTGAGGTTGTCCCACCATAAATCCAACTTTTAATCACCTATTCAAAAAGCCCTAGAACAGAGATTCCCAACCTGGGGTCCATGGACCCCTTGGGGGTACGTTAACCAATTCTGAGAGGTACGTGGAACTGTTCGTATTGAAAAAAATATATGTATATCCTTTTTACGGCTTACACATAATTTTAAAATCTAATTTTCTTTCCAAAATTTTGTGAATTGTGTATAATTGTGTATATTTTAAATAAGTATATTAAAACTCATAACGAAATCTTCAAAAAAAATGTTGATGGTATCATTCCTCCAACTTTTAATGTCGATAATTGGATTAGAAACACCTTCACAATTTCATTAGACAAGATTGTTGACACTGATAATGATAACGCAAAAGATGAACCCATTGACTTGAGAAATAACATGAAAACTCGCAGTGATTTTGAAACAATGATTCTGGATCAATTTTGGTGCTAACAAAGCGAGGCGTATCTAATCAAAACGTGCGTTAAAATTTTTTATTCCGTTTGTTATAACCTGTATGCACTCTTTTTTAGGGGTACGTAAAGATTCAAATCATTATCAAGGGGTACAAATATTTCAAAAGGTTGGGAACCATTGCCCTAGAACTTGAAAAACTATCAAAGGGTTATTGAGATATTGAATTTAAAAAAAAAAAAAAAAAACAATAAATTCTTCCGTAGAATTGATTGTTTTTTTTTTTTTTTTTTTTCAAAATTCAATATCTCAGTAACCATTTGATAGTTTTTCAAGTTCTAGGGCTTTTTGAATAGGTAATTAAAAGTTGGATTTATGGTCACCGGAGGTTGGACAACCTTAAAAATGCTGTAAAACGCACCGTTTTCGATATATTTGCAAAAAAAAAAAAAATTTACCCTTTTTGGTCTCTTTTAAAGAGATTAAAATGTGGCATCCCTACATCAACCAACAAATTTGGGTTAACAATTGTTGGGTCAACATTTTTTTCGCCACACAATCTAATTTTATTATTCACTTTCTTTATTGGTACACTTTCTTTATTGGAGTAGCCCAGTCACTAGTGTCAACTTTCTCCAACAAACCTTCATTAACCATATTCTGTATCTCTTCCTCCACAGAATCTCTTATCGCAAACGGTACCGAACGGTGTTTAATAAAAACTGGTTGAATATTTGGTTCAACTTGAAGCTTTACTTTAACATCTGTAATTTTACCAAGCGAACCTAAAAAGAGATTTGGATATTTATTTTTAAAAAGGAGTGGCTACAGTTACGGTAACCGTAACTTATTTTTTTTTTAACAGTTACGGTTAACGTAACTTATTTTTTTTTAACAGTTACGGTTAACGTAACTTATTTTTTTTTTTAAAGTTACGGCAACCGTAACTTTTAGGTAATGCTTAAAGTTACGGCAATTTTTTTTGACAAAAAAAAAAAATTTATTTAATTTTTTTTTCTTTTTTTTCTTTTTTTTCTTTTTTTTGTCTTAACCCTTTCTTCGAGATTCGAACCTCGTTCTTTAGCATTTCATTCTACCACTCTACCTCTCGGCTACAGTATTAAAATTATAAACGTGTACAAAATAGAAAATATAAATAATAAAAAGACATGAAAAGAGAATGAAAAAGATTAGAATAACAAACAAAACAGGAATTAAGATTATTCATTCATCAGTATTTTTAATAGCATCAATATCAAAGTTATGAATTATCAAATTAATTGCAGGCATTACTTCAAAATTTTTTACAGCAGCTGTATTATGTGCATTTAAATCTTTATATAGGTATATATTTTTTTTACGCTCATCGGATCCACCTGCGAGAATCTGATCACGAAAAACTTCATTTTTAGCCTGTTCGTTTTCAAATTAAACGATAACTGCGTTCGCAAAGTAATTCATCGCAAAAAAATTTTTTTTCAATAATTTTTTTTCGTTTCAAAAAATAAATTTTCTTTTATTAATTATTTTTTTTATTTATTTATTTTTTTAAACGAAAAAAAATTATTGAAAAAAAATTTTTTTGCGATGAATTACTTTGCGACGAATTGCTTTGCGATGAATTGCTTTGCGACGAATTGTTTTGCGATGAAATGCTTTGCGACGAATTGCTTTGCGATGAATTGCTTTGCGACGAATTGCTTGCGACGAATTGCTTGCGACGAATTGCTTGCGGCTAATTAGCCGGGAATCGTTTTAACATATTATTTTCGTTGTAGATTTCAGCATCCAATTTATTTAAATTCAATCCCACCATTTAATTTAAATTAATACCCAATTGTTGTATCCATTGTCTACCCATAAGTGGTTTTTTATTTGATTTACAAACCAACAATGATTATTTAAATTCTTTTTGCAAATAATTTACATTTACGTTGCATGAGCCGGCTAATTTTATGCTAGAGATAGAGTCGACGTAATTCACGCGCGTATGCGCGCGTAAAAAAAATAAAAAAAACCTGTTTTTTTTACCTGTTATGCCTTGTTCAGACAACGACTTAATCATGATTTCGTAATCATGATTTACGTAGATAATCATACTTTGAAAACGTGTGTGAACGCGATTATGAACGAAAACAAAAAAAGTAAACAACATGAAAGCAAACAAAATAAAAACATAAATATTATTTGCTACTCAAATTTTTTTTTGTTTTGTAAATAAAGAAAATATGTCAAAAATAAAAGTCAAAAATAACTAGGAATGAGTGGAAATGGGTAACATGGATGGTAAAAAACTATAAACTCATCCCTGAAATTTTTCATGATTTTCGATAATCATGATTTCCGATGACACTTTTTTTGTATGAGCAAATCATGGAAAAAAGAATGATAATCACAAAAAGTAAGATTATCATGATCAGAGTTCATTGTCTGAACAAGGCATTATGCTCAACGCCGTTCACATGCGAAAAACAAAAGAGAAAAATGTCAACAATAAAATAAAAGAAAAATAAATTCAAAAAAAAATCTAATTCAATTTTAATTTCTTTTGATTAATTTTAATTTGATCTTCTTGTTAAAGAATTAATAAAAATAAAGTTATAAATTAAATAAAATACAACAATAATTACAATTTTATAATTTTTAATAAAAAAGCTAATTTTTATAAATACCTATTTAAAAAAATAAAATTAAATTCCTAATTCCCGAAATTCTGTTTGTAATATTTTTATAATGCTTTTTAATTTATTTATAACTTAATAAAACATAAAAAATTTTAATAAATTTGCAATAAATAATTATTTAATTTTTATTTTTGAATATAATTATATTTATGAACTTTTTTATTTTACTAAATAATTATTTGTTTGTAAAATTTTTTTTTTCTAAATACAACAAAATAAACAACACACAACAAAATAAACAACACAATTATAAACAAATGATTTCCACAATGTACGGCGTAAAATACTGGGAAAGTTAAAATATTTCAACTTTTACGCGCGTAAGCTACGTTTTACGTCGTTGCGTATAGCCGGTCTCATACATTTTCATACAATTTGATTTTTTACGTGCGTACACGCGCGTGAATTACGTCGACTCTATCTCTAGCATTAATTGTTCACCCGTTTAACTTCTTAATTTTAATTGCGATGTTTCAATAGGACAATTTCCAATCTATTTTTCAAAATCTTTTTCATTTATAATTGTGAACCGTGAACACGTATCAATTTCAAATTTAATTTTCTGGTTATTTACTAATATTTCGGCTGTTTATTATTCATCAATATTTTTCAATCTTTTTACATTTAAAACGCATTGCACATCTTCTTCTTGTACTTGGTTTGTCGTATCTTTAGAATTATTAGATTTTTTAAATTTAAAACAGACTCTTTTTAAATCTCCTGCCTTCTTGCAGAATCAACACACTGTGGAACTATGTTTGCAGTTATTTGCTAAATGCGCACGACCACATCTGTAGTAACATGATAAACTGTTATTTGTTTTTTTACTTTTATTACTTATGTTTTCATTTGTATTTTCTGTGTTAGATGGTGTTTGTGTATTACTGTTATGCTTCTGAGAGTTAACTGAATTGACTTTTTTTTCTGGATAATTTTACTGACCTTATTTTCAGCTTCATTTTTGTTACCTCTAAAACCAGAGCTTCGAACCGGAACCGAACCGAAAACCGGAATTTATAATCAAACCGTAACCGTAACCGAACCCAAATATTCTAAATTCAAAAAACCGTAACCTAAACCGGAACGAAATTTCATTTCGGTTTTTTTTTGTTCTTTTTCGTTCCTTAAACAAGAAAAAAAATAAAAAAATTATAATTTTTTCTTTTTTAACGAATATATTTTTGTTATTTATTTTTAGTTTGAACACAAAATTTATATTTTTTTTATGTTTGAATTTGAATAAAAAATTTATATTTTGTATTTGTATGGGTAGGTGACTTAAAGTCAAGTGACCTTATGTCCATTTCGTAACGACATAAAGTCAATTGACATTATGTCGTTTATGAAATGGACATAAAGTCAAAGTTAAAAAATACAAAAATGAAAACGACACAATGTCAAGTTTGCTCAAACAATAAGTGTTTTTTATTTCTATTATTTCTGAAGGACCTGGTTGGAGTTTTTGCCGCATAAATATTAAGTCGAACAGGACTAAGTTTCTGACTCTTTTGATAGTCCATCTTCATTCTCTGCATCAGACGAGTCAAAATTTTCTTCGTGTAAGCAATTAACGGACAAGCATAAAAAGTGTTACTCAAAAAAAACTTGACCGAAAAAAAACCGGTTTTGAACCCAAAAAAAAATTGAACCGTAACCGGAACGAAATTTAAATTTTCAAAACCGAAACGTAACCCGAAACGGTAAAATTTTAAGCACGAAACCGAAAACCGGAACAAAATAAATTGCGGTTCGAAGCTCTGCCTGAAACCAAACCACCTTCTTCGGACATTTCTATGCTTTTAGCCGTATCTTCCACAATTTCCAATGTTAGATTCTTTTTCTCCAAGCATCGATTTTGAATGTGCCTGTTTCTTAAACCCAAAACGAACTGATTTCTCAATGCTGTTGTGAGACAATCACCAAATTTACAGGTAGCAGCCACCCGCCTTAAACTTACAAATCCCCTTTACACTCTCTCCCTCACATTGTTTTCGCAACTAAAATTTGTAATTTTAAACGATTTTCAGAGGTGTTGGATTGAAATGAGCCTCCAAAAGTTTTACTATTTCGTCATAAGTTTTATCTCTTGGTTTATCTGGTGAGACTGTCGCAAATAACATCATAAGTCTCAGGACCCATGTAGTGTAGCAGGAAATTTAACTTTTTGTCCGCATCGACTTCAAACACTTCAAAAGAACCTTCTAGACTTTCCACCCATCGGCTCCATTTACCTTTATTCTTGTCGAAATTTTCTGTTGAAAATGGTGTCTGGAAATATGTCATGATTCTAATTTTTTTTAATTTTATCGAAATTTAAAAATCCTTCTCGTCGCCGAATTTGTTATATCAATGGCTAAATTGCAAGGTTAATTTTAAAATGCACGCTTTGATGGTTATAAACAGAATGATTTTTTATTCGTTGATATTTTATGATTTCGTTTAACAAAGATAGAAATACATTTAGGAGAAAAAGAGAAACTTATATAATTCCAAAACAAAGTAAACAAATACTAGTGTAAACCACAAATCTATAACACTTTTCTATAAGTTTATTGGCACGAAAGTTTTTATATATTAATAAAAAAAACATAAAAAATATTATGCTTTTAATAAATAAATAAAAAATATAAAATATTAAAAAATGTTTCCACATAGGTATTGATGAAAAAAATAATTATTTCTCTGGCAAGAAATTTGTAAATACCGTGTTTGTCGGTAAATTATAAAGAATTTGCCTTGACGAAATTTTGAATTGTACTTAAAGTTAAAAACTCTAGAATTTGATTCTGATTCTACTTAAAGTTGACTTTGACTTTAATAATTAGTCTATTTTTTTTATTCAAATTATTATCATATCAATACAAATATTTTAAAAATAATTTACATACTTTCACTCATTTGACATTATATAAAGGTACAATGAATAAGAACGCAGATAAAGTAATTTATCCACCAAAATGTGATCCAATTGATTTGAATCTGAATGAAAATATTATTTTGGATAAATTAAATGTAAATTATTATTAAAATCTTGCAATATAAAAAAATTTTGCAACATCAAATCATGATTTTTCGGCCATTAAACAAAATATTGGGGGAACTGTTTTTCTTCAACTAAAATTTTTATTGCTGCAAGATTTCGTACTGCAAAACCCTGTACACAACTCATGTTCATACACATTATTATTAAAAAAATTAGTAATAATTTCGTTTAAATTTTTTATTTGCAGAAAATCCTAGAATATTTCATTAAATTTTCCCAAAAAGACGACAATATTTGCAATTATCACAATTTGTGGTCTGAAATGGTGAAAATTTTTAAAGCAAATTCTAGCGAAAATGTTAAAATATGTGTAGGTGCTATTGGGATTGAAATTTGCCGAAATTATATTCAAATGCGAGGAAAATGTGCGCCTCATATCTTGCCAGAGAACTTTCAGGTAACTAAAAAAAATAAAAATTCGAAAAAAGTAGTAAGTTCTCTTAAAACTAAATAAATATATAGGTATAATATATTATATATTATACCGTATTATACCGTATTATCTATATTCGCTACGATTTTTGATTTGGTATGACCTTCAACAGAATTATTTTTGGGAGGCATTTATACTTTTTATATCCCATCACCTTTTTCAAAAGTTTGAAGTCATTATTTGGAGCAGTGAACCAATATTTAAAATATATTTGCACAATGAAGTTATTAAATATATGTAGATTTTCTTTGTATTTTGCTTTCAGTTGAAATTGCGATCTAAAAAAGTAAATTTTTAAGCAAGGCTCTATGATAAGCACCCGGCATATGAAACGTTATATCTTTTTCAGATTTTGCACCTAAATATAATAAGGCGAATTGTGCACGTGATATATTTTCTTGGTGCTTCGAGTTCTTTCCAAAAATTGAATTAGTTCTTCTGCAGTTTTCGATGCACTTTTTGCAATAGAATTTTTATCTTTAAAATTAAAAAACTAATAGTCAAAAAAGGCTTTAATGCTGACTTCTTTGTTTGAACGAAGCTTATTCCCTTGAATCGATTCCAATGTATATATATATATATATATATAATATATGTATATATATATATATATATATAATATATGTATATATATATATATATATATATATATATATATAATATATGTATATATATATATATAATATACGTATATATATATATATATAATATATGTATATATATATATATATATATATATATAATATATGTATATATATAATATTTGTATATATATTTGTATATATATATGTATATATATAATATTTGTATATATTTATATATATATATATATATATATATATAATATATGTATATATATAAAATATGTATATATATATAATATATATATATAATATATGTATATATATATAATATATGTATATATATAATATATGTATATATATAATATATGTATATATATAATATATGTATATATATATATAATATGTGTATATATATATATAATATATGTATATATATATAATATGTGTATATATATATAATATATGTATATATATAATATATGTATATATATATATATATATATATATAATATACGTATATATATATAATATATGTATATATATATAATATATGTATATATATATAATATATGTATATATATAATATATGTATATATATATAATATATGTATATATATCAGTGACGTGCGGTGACTTTTATTTGAAGGTGTGCAGAGTTGTCCCACTCTTGGATTGACCCAGAACCAATGACGAGGACGTGGACTATGGTTCCATTTTTTTTATTTTTTTTTTAATTAATCTAGATTGTAGTTAATTATAATTTTTAAAGTTTTGAATGAAATTTAATTTCACAATAGTGCTTCTCCTGAAAAAAAATTTAAAATAAAATTATTCTATATAAACAAAATTTCCTGAGAAGCATTAAACTTAATTTTAACAAAAACATTTCAATATAAATTTTTTTTTTAAAGACAACATTATTGTCACTTACAATTGTTTACTTTTCAGAACCTTACGATTCTTATAAGGCTGTCACACTTCGGCTTTTTAATGGCTTTTTGAAAAAGCTATCATCGTTGTGGCTATTTCGTGGCTTTTTCCATACAAAAAAAAGAAAAAAAAGCTAGTGGCTTTTAAAAAAGCCACTAGAAAATCAGGGATCAAATAACAAATGAGCTCTGTGAGAAAAAAATAAACTAACAATTGCATACTTTCAGGAAGTTGGCGGCAATTTTTTAAAAAAAACGAATAAAAAAACAAAAAAAATTCCCAAAAAAAAAGGAAAAAGATATGACAAAACGAGAAAAAAAAAGAAAAAAAACCAAAAAGTGCAAGTGTGAACGCATTTAAAAAAGCCGTCATGAGTAGTGGCTTTTTAGTTGTAGTGTGACTCGCTTATTATGTTCAGAGAGAAAAATTCCCTTGAGCGGCAAAACATCAAAAGCACAAAACAAAACAAAAGAAAACACACCTTCACAGTTTTCCACTAGAGTTCTTATGTTCAGAAAGAGAAAAATTTCCTTGAGCGGCAAAACATCAAAAGCACAAAACAAAACAAAACACACCTTCACAGTTTTCCACTAGAGTTCTTATATTCAGAGAGAGAAAAATTTCCTTGAGCGGCAAAACATCAAAAGCACAAAACAATATAAAAAACTTACACTAGAGTTTTCCACTAGAGCTTTTTGTGTAGGATCAGAAATTGTTAAAATGTTCGTTTGAGATAGAGAGGTGCAGAAATTTTGTAGCACACAAAAGGATTTATTTTTTGTTATTTTGCTTGTGTAAAATGATTACGCATGCGCAATGCTGGAAATTTTTTGTATGAAAAATAAAAAGCTTTATTATTTTTGTTCAAGCAGGTTGTGCTAGCACCTGATTAGCACCAAAAAATTTGTAATAACTATAATTGCGGTGCGATAATGGTAAATATTTAGTTTTTAATTTTTGTCAGATTCTAATGCAATTTTTGAAAATATTCAGAGTACTTTTGTTTGCCAGTATATATTGAAAAAAAAACATATTGATTTAAAAACTCCAGCTAGTTATAATTTTTTTTTATAATTTTATTTTGATAAGGTATTTTTTAAGAGAGTGTGCTCTGCACCTGGAGCACCTTAGACCGCTCCCACTGATATATATATATATAATATATGTATATATGTATATATATATATATGTAATATATGTATTAGGGTGTCACTTATTTATATAAAAAAAAAAATTCTTATTTTGATGACTGCCGGGCGAAATTTTGTTCCAATGGACCTAAAAGTAGTCCCCACCCAGTTAACATGCTTTTCTATAGTGTTGCAGCATTGATTTTTGCACCGGAAATTTCGCTAATAGAAAATTTTTCGAATAAAAAACAAATAATTTATGAAGTTTAGTGATTTTTCGATTTTTTTAAATTATTTTTATAATTCGTAAAGAAATATTTCTAGTAGGACAATCCAAACATCATACTCGTATAACAGGCAGAAAATTGCCATAGTATGGTGATGTTGTATTTATAAAATGCGTGAATTCAAACTTTATTTTAATAAAATTGCATTCGAATAATCAACTTTCAAGAAGATAAATTTTTTTTACTCAAACAGCGTCAAAAGTGTATTACAGAAAACTTTCTTGTATGAAAAAAGAAGAAATATCTCAGTCAAGCAGAGAAGTCTTGGAGCAACGTTTCAGCCCGGAAATTTAAACTTTAAAAAGTAATTAGTTTTAGGACTTT